>JBAMHW010000007.1:5847437-5864375 GCA_037177495.1 Rhadinocentrus ornatus | reverse complement strand
CGTTTCTCCATCTTCTATTGTCCAGTGTTGGTGAGTCGGTGTGAATTGTAGCCTCAGTTTCCTGTTCTTAGCTGACAGGAGTGGTGTGGTCTTCTGCTGCTGTAGCCCATCTGCTTCAAGGTTGGATGTGTTGTGTGTTCAGAGATGACGTTCTGCAGACCTTGGTTGGAACCAGTGCTTGTTTGACTTCCTGTTGCCTTTCTATCATCTCCAACCAGTCTGCCCATTCTACTATGATCTCTGACCAGACATTCTGGTCCAGACAACTGCTGCTCAATGGATATTTTCTCTTCTTCCGACTATTCTCTGAAAACCCTAGAGGTGGTTGTGTGTGGAAATCCCAATAGATCAGCAGTTTCTGAAATTCTCAGAAATCTTATTTCTTCCTCATTCTGATGCTAAGTTTGATCTTCAGTAAGTCGTCTTCACCACGTCTGCATGAGTAAATGCGTTGAGTTGTTGCCATGTGGCTGATTAGATATTTATGAAAACAAGCAAGAGTTAGTAGACCTGATAGAGTGGCTTTTGAGGGACTTTATTATTATTATTATTATTATTGTGTAATTTGCAGTGAAGAGAAGTTTTGAATGGAGTTTGATTCATGTCATGAGTTTTTTCCTGTTTTTTCCTTTGCTGTTAGTGAGGTGTAATATCCACTGGCAGCCATTCAGTTCCACTCTTTCCTTTTAACAGTGTTCACACCTGATGATTCTGAATCCCTAAATTACATTCATTAACAGCCCTGGTGATTTTGGGGAAATGAGTGTCGCTGTAACAGTTTCTTCTGCAGGGAGTTGCTGAATTAAGCATGACCTCTTTAACAATGGCACTGTTTCCACAGTGGTGACACATAAACAGTGCCAACAGAAAGTTAATTAGCAGATCTGCCATGTTGAAAGCAGGAATTCACTTTCTGAATATGGGAATTATACAAATAAAATCTACAATGGGCGCACGAAAAGACCGAGATTCTATATTATGCATCTAATAATCTGATTAATGTCCAGTCTGGTACTTTTTTTTTATTATTTTATTTTCCTTACACTCGAGGAACAGATCAGAACATGCAAACAACATCAGATGTTCTTTTATAAAGTTAACAGATTTGAATAATTTCATTTGTTTTTGTTTATGACTATCAATTTTCACACTCGTATATACAGAAGACCAAGGTTGCTTCAGTTTCCTCAGATGCTGCAGTGTAAATGCAAGTTTAGTTTCACTTTTTTTCTTTCTCAATATTTAGATTAAGAACTCCAAATCAATACATTATAGTAATGCTCCCAACGGATGCAGAGCGGGCTCTGAAACATTCTGTCATCAACGCAACACTGCTGCCTCCACATAACAGCAGAAAAAAGCAGAGATGAGAAATTGAAAGAAAACGACTGCAGAACACGAAAAAAAATAAAACAGATGAGAGGAGGAAGCAAATAGCAAGCGGACAATTTCAGCTTGATGCGTTATATGGAAATATATGGATGAGAAAAGACGGGAAAAAATGAAATGGGAAAATGCACAGCTGCTTTATTTATGTGACAAACCCAGCAGCCGGGCAAATGGAGAAGTAAAACCGCATGTGATATGAAAATGCACAAAAGATATGAAATCTGTGGAGTGTGAAAATGGTGAAAATGTCTGGGTGTATGCAGAACGTAAAATATCAGAGCTTCACCACAATGGAAAAACCCTCCGTTTGACTCAGAGGGGGGAAGGAGAATAAGAAAGAAAGGAGAAAGAAGGGAGGGGGTTTAGAGAGGAAGAGGAGGAGAAAGAAAGCGGTTAGAGAGGGAGGGAAGATGAGACGGAGGATGGAGGGATTAGACGGACACTGGCAGGTAATCCTGGAGGAGGAGGTCGTTAGCGGGATCAAGCTAATTAAAATGTGATTTGTGCTACAAGCAGCTTATGGCCTGCTGCACAAGAAGAAGGAGCTGAAAAGAAAAAAGAAAAGAGCGGATTCTCTGAAACAGAAAAGCCAAATGTCATTTTCGACACAATGCTGTCCTTTAAATGTGTCTGTTTCCAGACCTCTGAATGGATGAAGGAATGAAAGTCAGAGACCAAATGGACCGAGAAGGGAAATCACTGTGAAATGTTTTTGAAGCATTTTAGCGTCGACCATTCGTCCGCCTTGTTGGACTCAGTTTAATTCAACAAAACAGCTGTGTTTAACCACCATATGAACAGGTTTGGCTGGATCCAGACTGTTGTGTTCAGATTTTCCACAAACATTTACAATCCCCAGCTGACAGGCCAGTATGTAGCCGGCACTTTTATTCTCAAGCCACATCATCAACACCTCATCAGATCTGCTGCCTCAGTGGTTCTCTAAGCATGATTGGCTTGGCTTAGTTCTTGGTATTTAATTTTTTTTTATTAAATTGTATTCAAATTGTATTTTTGGTCTGTTCAGTTGAAATAATTGTTTCTTAATGAGTTGCCAATACAAATGGACACAAGCATTGATTTATAGAAGACGAATAGACACAGATAAGTTGATATAAAGTTGGATAGAGGGATAGCAATTATGCTCCTTACAAATATGAGCCTTTTGCGTCAGGAAGGAGGAACTGTGGGTACCCTGGCTGTAACATATGTTACTTGTACAACAGAAGTCGCACATTTAAACTGTTTTTAATGCAGCTTCACCAGGTCTGAGGATTACTAAATCTCTGAGGCTACAAACTGGTCCAGAAACTACAACTATCTCCCAGGGGACAAGGATGTAAATATAATGACATGAAGAAGTGGTATTACACTATATTCTGCTAGTTGTGTTGGAAATAATTTTAATGAATCATTAGACTGTGGGAGTATTAGATTAGTTCATTTTTCTATATATTATTCTGCCTGTAAAATAGATCAGTGTGTCAACTCTTGCAGCAACTTTGTAGAAAATCAGCACCCAAATGTTGTGTTTCCATCAGTGCTGATCAGAGCCAAAACCAATAAACCTGCAGCTGTTGCACAGCAGTTTGACGAGGGACTTTCTTCTAGTTAAATACTTCCACAGTGCAAAAATACAGATATTTTAGAGTGTTTTTAGTTTTTTAGTTCTTTTTATTGATGTTTTTAACTAGGGACAATAGAGGATTTAGTTGTTGTGGGACTCTGGAGCCGACAGGTTCAATCGTCAGGTGTCTCAGAGGTGAAAAAGAAGACCTAGTAAAAGTTACTAATCTGTTTTTGTTTGTCAGTCCTCATCACTGCAGCTTTTTCCAGGTCGTAAAAAGTTATCAGGCATAAGTCAGGCTTCAGTAAAGACACCTCTCTGTGGCCAAGGGGTTGCAGTGTCTGGAAATATTGCAGTATTTAACACTATCAGGTACCTGGAACAACTGATAGTGTTGAATAGTTTGCTGGAGGCTGACAGGCAGTTTTTCCACAGAGCAGTTCCAGCAGTTGTCTGGGTGCTGCATTTAGTCCTGTTTAAGCTAACGTAAAGGGATTTCTGCATGATTTGTCTGATTGTCAGAGGGATGTAAGATCACTATTAGCTGCAATGTTAGTTGTTTTTATATATTATCAATGTATGCAGGTATAAATGAACAAAAACAAAACTTTAAAAATCTTTATCTTAAATATAAACTGTTATTAACTTAATAAATATATACTTACTTATACATCAAGCATGATTGAGAACCTGTGCGGGTAAAGCTCACATCTGCTGTTTATACGTTTGTTTCAGGCTTTTTCTCTTGTTCTGTATAACTGTAGAATCCTCCTTCCCGTCCTCTTCATCATCCTCCTCCTCCCTGTTGGATATTGAATTCTGAAATGTTTCTGTGTTTTATTGATTTCTGCTTTCACTTCAAAGCAGGAGGCTCAGCTGGCCTTGACTCCACAACACGTTCAGCCATTCCTGTCTTTTCTTGAACTAATTTACGCTGTGAGGTCCGGTGTGAAACAAGCTAATAGAGGCTGGAAGTTCAAAGGGAAACCCCAAACCTGCATTCACATTATTATCAGCAGAGGTAAACAAATGTGTTGCAACTGATCCCATCCTGTCCATTTATGTGATCATTGTCTAAAAAAACCATGAAAAACAACACACTTTGACAGAGTTCTCACAGCCAAGCCTGGATTGCAACATGTTTGCATTTTAAGTTGCAGATTTCATGAAATGAGTCACTGGTTTCACAGAAATGAAGCAATCTGTACCAGAATTAAATGGATGAACTGGAAAAATGCTCAAACTGTGAAAACTGCAGCAGGCCTAAACACTGGTTTTGCTCTCCTAATGTAGGTTTAATGTCTAACTATTTTGGCAGCACAATAACATCAGATCAATTTTTCTTGACAGCAAAAAACCAAACTCAAACTCACACCGTTGTTCTCTTTACTGACTGAATATAAAACATTTAATCATCTTCCCTACTGTTTGCAGCTGAACTGGATTGAGTGAGCCTGAGAGGTTTGGTTTAATAGATGTAAAAATATCTTTAATCACGCTGTGGGCATGTGGGGACTGACAGAAATAACATTAAAGGGAACTGAAACACTTAAACAGGAAGTGAAATGCTGTAATCATCCTTAAACGGACATTTGTTAAAGTGTGAAATGCTTTTGAATTCGCCGTCATCGTCCCAGTCGCCCATAAATATAGGCACAATGGCTCCCGGTGATAAGGCGTCCTGTTGATTTCACCGCAGCGGGGAGCCCTGAGGCCCGTTCGCCAGGCCGGCCGGTCGGTAGCTGAACAGTGAATCGGCTTCCTGTGATCCGCTCGCTATGATTGGATTAAGCCATCATATGCGGCAGCTGATCTGCCCGTCCACCCACACAACAGCAGAATCGCTGCCGCTCCCCCACCTCTCTAAGCTGATTTGACAGACAATGGTATTATGCCTCCACCACATGTCTTTCATTAACATGGGGGAGGCGGGGTCAGGTAGGCAGGGGCATTGCTGCGATAGGGATCAAACAGGTTCAACGTTTCATCCCTGTTTTGTGTCCTTTTGATTAGGAAGATGCCAACAGATCATTAGTCTGAGAGTTTTCGACGTGAGCATTGTTGCTTTTTCATCTCATCCATCTATTGGCTTAACTGTCTTTATACTGGGCTCTATGTTGGCAAATGGAGCCTATCCCTGCTGAAATTGAAGGGAGGTGGGAACCTGAATAAGTTTTAAAACAGTAAATTCCTACTTGTTTGTTAATAACGTCAATATTAGTTGTAATGTAATGACTTAGCAAAAAATAACGCAATTGGACCCAAAAAAAATCTTGATTTAAAATTTCCTGCTTGATTTAACTTTTGCTAAGAATTTATACATTTAAAGGTGATAATTAAACTGACTTAGCCACATCCGGCTGGAGAGAACATGTTACCATGACAGATCACATAATCTGTCTGCTGTTTTCTTCAGCCATAGAGTAAACAAGAGCAAAATACTCACATATAGAAGAATAATCACAACTTTTATCATCATTTAATACCAGGGCAGCTAGTTTTGTGTGTGGAATGTAGCATGTAACAGTAGCTATATGTATTAACCAGACTGTTACGGACGTTTGAACAAACAATTCATTGCTTGGAACAACATATAAGCTCCCATTGTTTCAAACAAGGTGTTATTTAAAAGCCAAGACAGCTGGATAAATCTTAAAACCACTGTATTAACAATGCTAACATGCTAACTGCGAACACAGCTGCAATCTGTGGGAATGTATTAAAGAAACGGCTTTTTAGGGCTAAAAGTTTTACTGAACTGGGTTGTATGGGCTTTTGTCAATATAAGCAGATGATAGGTGTGTGTGTGTGTGTGTGGGAGGGGTGTCAGGAAAATATCAATGATAGGTTTACCAGGAAGCTGTAGGTGGGTTAGTTTAATATTAATTGCTGTTGTTTTTGATTGCACCAACTGTTGTCACTGTTTTGTAAAACGGTCTTGGATCAGTCAAATGAAAACAATCTAAATTTTCCAAAAGCATGATGCATGAAACAGCGGAAATGTTTAGAAAAAGGCTGACAGGCTTTGGTCTTTTAGAGGGTTATAAACAGAAATAAATATTAGATGGTCATGTTGGTCTGAGTCAGCTGGGAATGGAAGCAAGCAGCTGTTTAATAAAAAATAAAAAACCCTGTAAGACCTTATTGTTGATGGACCGCCTCTTCAGAGGTGGAAAAGTGGCCTGTAAACATCAGTTCACTCAGAGTTGTACTCTGTGGTAATTGGGGCACAGCATGTTTGCAGCTCCTGCTGATCTGAGCATGCTCACAACTTTCTAGACACTAAAGTTTTTGAGCAGCAGAGGTTTTCACATTTTAGGGTATAAAAAGTAAAAAAATAAATAAATCAATGAGACTAAGCAGCAAGAGAGCAGTGGCTTATTTTACTCCACAGAGGAGCCAAAAGTATGCAGACAAATTGGGATGTAGCTGTGTGTGTGTGTGTGTTTAAGGCTGCCTGGCAGCAGAAATATGGCAGTACCCCTCTGTAACATAGCAGTGTTTGGTGATTCTGAGCGCGCTCAGTGAGCCTTCAGCTGAAGGCTGGTGCTTTCATGGCCTCAGCTCCAGAAAATCTCAGAACTAGCAGAGAGCTTCAGGTACAGCAGGTCCCAATGGTGGAGAGAGGAGGAGTGGTGGAGGAAGACCAGGGGGAAGGGGAGCTGGAGGAGAATGATGAGAGGCAGGTTGAATGATGATGGATGAGAAGCTGAATTAATTTGAGGGAGAGTGAGAAGAAAACAGCCAGGAGGATGAGGAGAAGGTGTAATATGGTGGTCATATGAGAAGAAGATGGGCGGATACATAAGGTGGAGGAGAAGAATGAGGCAAAGAGTGGGACTCGTCAATCTGGAGGGAAGATGAAGAGAACCAGAGTAGCGTGGAGCCACATTTTTCACGGAAGGTGGAGAAGGACAAAGACCGGAAAAGAGAAATTCAGAGGGCAGGTTTTAAATCCTGGGTTTGTGATTCTTCCTCATAGTTCAGCTCCCCGCAGGGGGCACTGGACTCATCCTGGATCGCACCACCTGTTGGAGATTTGGGTGATGACCCTGCAAATAAAGCCTACCAACACACACCAAAACACACCTCTATTACTGTTCATGTGTGGAGATCAGCTGAGCTTCATTCAGGAACACATGACGTCTGTCTGTCTGTCTGTCTGTTCGTCTTTGAACCGCTGATCCACTTCAGAGTCACAGCTTGTGTGAAGGTCTTTCACAGGCTGATTAGGCTGATGGGATTCATCTGCTGGTCATTTCTTCCATCAGGACACACACCAACGTCTCCCGCTATGCCGTCTGCTCGTTGTGTAACAACCACGTGGGGGATTTTTTTCCCACATAAACACAAAGCAGGTGTTTTTTGCAACATTTGCTTTAAGTTCCAGTGGGTGAGATCATTTTTTCTGATAAAATACTGTCAACATGTTTCTACCCGAGAAAACAAAAAGATCAGATTCTATGCATTTAAAATGATCTTGTGACAAATCCAGTAATGAAGCAACGAATAATGTCAAAAAGACGTTATGAGAAAACTGTCATTCTACGAAGGCTTTGGTTCTCATCTGATTAAGATTATGATGATGGTGAAGACATGACTTCAGTACAGTTAAAGTGACGACTTTTACATTGAATAGACAACCCATCTTAAAGTTAACTAGCAAAATTGAGATTAAAGATCACATGAGGCCACTAGGGGGCGATAACGTCTACAATAATGTAACATAAAAGTACAAGAGCAGAACTTTCTGGGCATGCCCAGTGCACTGATTCTCCATGTCATCTAGTGGTTTTTTGTGGACATTGTTAACAGGTTCACCCTGATGATTTACCCAGAGCTTCTCTATGACACAACTTGAGTGAAATGGCAAAATCTGCAGACAAAGGTAAATAAAAAGAAAACAAGCCAAAGAAATGTTTACAGTCGCCAAAGTTTCTGTGATTTTCTAAACATTGCAGAAAGAAGGCTGTGAAAAAACCTTTTCTTTAAGCAGGTGGACACACTGAAAATACATTTTTAAAACATCTTTAAACTAAAACTCACCGTTAGCATGCGGAAAAGAGGTGCAAACGGCAAATAAAATGTTTGTTTTACAAAATATGCACATATTCAGCCACGACAGAAGGTTTAAAGCTGGTATTTGGAATTTGATGTTACATATTTTTTAACTGTCTAAGGAAAAGCTACTGTTTTCCTAAAAATAGAAAATGGTGTTTTTTTTTCAGAAAATTAGGTGCGGAACAGTGATCTTGTACGTGAAAATTAAATAAGCATGTGTTTAATTTAATATAATCATTGTAACGATAAAAAATCAGTAAAGATCATCGGATCGCCTCTAATTTTTAAGTTTAATTTTTTTGCAAAAACTGTGTTGTTGTTTTTTTATTTATAAGAAACATGGTCTCTTCTCATCCCAGTCCCACTCGCAAAACATCAAATTCATCGTTGTTGGAAGACATATGGAGTTTTTCTTGACCTGCAAATGTCTTTGCAGAAAGTGGTGACAACTATTTTGATTCTGTTGGCTACCATAAGAGAGGATTTAGTTCTGTAGCTAGTTTTCCACCATCGGTGCAGCAGACTGCACACACGAATGCATTAAAAATCATTTTTAACCTGTGTGTGTGTCTGCACATGGCCCTCCAGTCTCATGAAATTTACAAGATCGTCATTTATTAGCCTAAGTTAAACGTTCATAAATCAGACGTTTTCTTTCGAAAGATTTTGGTGAATGACGCACATGTTTTTTGCCGTCTCAAGTTCCTTTTCTCCTGTAACAGCTGCCTCCTCTGCTGTTCCTGTGGCCAGAAGAGGGCGCTGTCATCCGTACATACAGTAAACGTGTAGTTCACTTTGTGAACTACATTTTTGTGCTCCTGTGTAAAAAGAAATAGTGCATTTGTATATACAATTAATACCAGTTACACACACACACACACACAGTGTTTGTAGTGTCAGAGCTGGTTAGCTGCAGGAACATCCGTCATCTTGCTGGCAGCTGCAGCATCACCGAGGACCAGAGGTCATAGGCCACTGTAGAGGAGGCAAGGACAGAACCCAGGGCAACACACACACACACACACGGTAGCTCACTGATGTCATGGTCACCTCCCCAGCAGCAGAACAGTGTTTCCTCCCCCAGAGGACGACAAAGTCACAACTCAACAACCTTCTCTCTTTTCCTTCATTTGCCTCCTCTGTCCCCTCCTCTCCTTTCTCCCTTTCCTCTCCCCCTCCTATCTCTGTCCTTGGTTTAGAGCTGATGCTCGTTAAGCTCGTTAGCTGCAGCAGGTGCGTCCCTCTTTGTCTCATACTGCTGGTGCCTCTGGAGACAGTTGTCCTGCCAGATGTGCGTCCACTGTCTCCCACTGCAGCCAGCTGTTCTGGTGTTGGTTCACATCTGTGTGTTGTGGAGCTATACTGTCAGTACAGCCACAAAGTCTGCACATTTTTTCCTGAGTTAAACTGACCTGGATGTAACTAATTGGCTTCAAGATGAGAGAACAGCTGTTTGATTTTTTTCTTTTAAGGATAAGGAAAGGAGGTTCGGTGTTTCCGTTATTATTCCCTTTAGCGGAGGAACCATTGAGGCATACTTTATTTCAGAAAGGAGATAAATCCATCCCAACATTCCTTACAGCCACAACTTTCAAAACGTGTTCATGTTCATACAATGTGAGCTGCTTTGTCCCGAACACACACCTACATACACTTTTGTAATAACTGTTGTCGCATTAGAGAGACGTTCATTCATTCATCCATTATCTATACCACTTCTTCCATTAAAGGTCGCTGGGAAGCTGGAGATGAACCCAGCATTTAGCGTTAAGAGGCAGAGTACACCCTGGACAGATCAGCATCGCAGGGACATTAGAGAGACATGAGAAATAAAACATTTATGCATTTATAGTCCGGACCACCGAGTGGAAATAGTTACAAGTTCAAAAAGGTCCATACAAAGATAATTTGGTTGTTTTGGGAAGCAATATGTGGAATCAATGGCTTCTTGATCTAGCAGTTCTGGCTTGCTGTCTGGTGGTGGTAGACTGGATCCTTGTGTGCGATCACCATGACTTGTGTGGCTAGCATCACGTTTGGTGCTGTAGGGCTGCTTTTCTTTACAAAAAAAGTCTGACATATCTCCCTCTTTTTATTTTTATACCTTCCTATACAAAATCAGACAGAGTTTATTCAAACTGGTGTAGTAACACGTGATCCATAAATGTCTGTCTTCCTCCAGTTATCTGTCAATCACCTCAAGTGGCACTAGGGGTGTCCAGTCCAAGTTCAGACCTACCTGGCCGACTATGTTCAAAAGAAAAAAAAGAGATTTACCATTTCATGGAGTTCATTCTGAATTTTATGGCAGCAACACATCTCTAAACAGTTGAAATAGTAGTAACACAAGGTTGGAAAAGTAATTTGGTACAAATCAGAAACAGCTGGAGGAGCATTTGACACTAAATAGGTAATTGGCAACAGGTATAAAAGGAGCATTTCAGAGAGGTAGAGTCTCTCAAATGTGTGTTGGGTTTGGGGCTGTAGTTGCTCTGCTGGAGCATCATGGGAGCTATTGCTGCTAAAGCTGTTCAGATGCTTCATCTCAGAAACCAGACGGTGGAAACGTGTTTCAGCAGAAAGAAATGAAAGATGGAGGTGAATAGAACAAAGGTGGACATTCAGACTGCAGCTCTGACTTCAGACAGCTGTGAGTGGTGGGTTTGAGATTTTTTACTTTTGAACCCACTGTGAAAATAAAAGAAATGGAGGAAACGCTGCTCTGTGTTCAGGAACAACAGCTCTGATTTAAAACTGACAGCCTGTGTGTGAGTGTGTGTATGTTGATATTCCTCCTGGAAAGGAAGTCATGAGTCACCTGACAGGATCGTAAGGAAGTACTGCATTGTGTTTGTGTGTGTGTGTATATACAGATATATATCCACTAGTGTGTGTCAACGCATACATATAAAGATTGATGGGTGTCTTTGCTCGTGTGTATGTCTGCGAGTGTTCGCATGTTCATGTGTGTGTGGTGGTTTCCTCATATATCTCATCGTTCTGACATGGAGTCAATTTCCTATTTGCAGTTTGTTCTGAGAGCGATTGGTCCAGTCTGACTTGAGTTGTTTTTATCAGAACCAATCAGATCATCCGTGCCAGCCAACACACGAGATCACTGCTTGTCTTGTGCTCATTGATCAATCACCTGACTGCTCGTTAGCACTCAGTCACTGATTGAAAGATACTGTTTCTGCTTTTTTTTGTCCTTTAAATCTATATTTTTGTTTACTGCATTGTCTGCTTGTATGTATAGGTGTGTGTGTGTGTCAGTGCATGTGATAACTCATGTCCTCTCACGGTGGAAATCTATTCAGAGAAAAAGGAAAGAACCTTGTCTTTGTTGGCGTTAGCTGCAACCTTTACGATTAATCACTGTCGCCAGGGCATCGAAAGCCACCATATTATTGTGTTTGCTGCTTCGTTGTACATGTGTGTGTGTGTGTTTGTAGCAGCGATGCGGTCCAGCAGGATGACTTGGAACTTAAAAAAATATATATATTTATATTTTTCAGGATTATTTTGTTGCATTTTTCTGTTAAACCATTATTGGGCAAATGACCATATTTGTACACTTCATTGGACATACAAAATGCCTCTACATGCTAGTCCATGAGTTCTGCAAAGCAATCATCAAAGATCAGGCTACATCTGAGCTACTTCACTGAGATCGTTCTTCAGTATAAAAAGAAACTGTACCGACCACCGACTACTGTATAACTTTTGTTATTTTTGAAAGAAAGAGTCAGAACCAGACATAGAGAAGCTGCATTCAGCTTCTATGCTCCACACGTCTGGAACAAACTCCCAGAAAGCCTCAGATCAGCTGAAACACTCACCTGTTCTCTGCTGCATTTCAATAGTTTTTATTTATTAAAACCAAATCTGCATCTGTTTCTTTTAGGCTTGAATTTTTACACTCAGTCATGTTTTAATACTGTTTTAATCTCTTTTCCCTTTCTTTTAATATTTTAATTTTAACTTATGCTTCTTATTTTCTACGTTTCAATGTTTCTGTTAAGCACTTCGAATCATCCTCTTTTATTTGTGCTATACAAATAAACCCTCCTTGCTTTTCCTGGATGTTAAACCTGCATCATGTAGAACCACTGCACAATCTCCCCATCTTCCCTCCTCTGCGATGGGGTCTGGTGTTTGCTCCAATGTGGAAGTGATTTCCATCCTTCTGTTGTTGTTTCAGATGTTTGTTTCAGTTTAAGCTTAAAAAAAAAAGAAGAAGAAGAAGGTACAGAATCCAAACAGTAAACAGACTGAAGAGGACATGACAAAGACGTCGTCCCTCACTTGGTTTTCCACTCGCCTTACAGCCCTCAGACTGAGAAACTGCAGAAACCCCTGCAGCAGAATCGTCCAACATGATATCATTTGTATTTCCAGAGTAGAGAGTAATTCTCAAGCCAACTGAGTTTCTTTGTGTGGCTGTGGTTTGAGATGGAATCAATAAGGCCGTTGTCTTTAACCCGTCGCCTGACATTATAACCAAATCTTTCTAAAGCTCCCCCACCTTCCTGAACTCAGCATTAATCAATAATTGTTGAGCTTTTAGTCCTGAGTCAGTCACTGTTTCTGTGGATGTGCTCTGAAGCATGAGTCATCACGCAAACCCTGACACACAGAGCTGGATCTGGCCTGCACACTTTGGATAACAGTAGAAGAAGAGGAGGCGTTCTCATTAAACAGACTGGGCTGGCAGGGGTTGGCATGGCGACCTCTGAGAAGACAGCCCTCCAATTTTTTTTATGTTTTTTTTTTCTTTTTAAACCATGAAAAGATTTCTTCAGTTTCCTTGTTTCCCTTTTGTGATCTGGTTGAAGTGGAAAAGCTGAAGTAAATCAGACGAAAGGAGGCAGCAGGGGCGGTTCTGTAAGTGTTGAGGAAGACAAATGATGTGAGGTACGAGCCGAGCAGCACCACTGGGTCAGACTGGGCCCCATTGTCTGACTTCACTCTGCAGCTCAGCTTCAGTGCACATGGAAAGGGAGAGCTGTATGCCTGCGTGTGTGTGTGTGTGTTGGTGGCAGGTGCATTGTAGCCGAGGTCATACATGAGGGGGAGCTGCCCAATGAACTTCCTGTTTTCTGTTTCAGCTAATTTGACACAGAGGCTGGACGTGAATGAGAAAAGTCAGGCAGAAGTGTTTATGACACCGAGTACGGATACGGTTATCAGCACAGCATAATATTACAGAAACAAGCAAGGCTAACTTTATTTATACAGCACATTTAATACAAAAGTCAACCCAATGTGCTGTAGATAATTACATACATATCATACAAACAGGAAAAACATCATCATCAGTGTATATAATGAATAAAATAGATTGCCAGAGCTTTAGTTTTTAATTGTGGTAGGAAAAATTACAATCAAATATCTTGATCTTTGCCAGCAGATGTGTAGTTTTTCTGGTGGTTCCAGTTTTTAGGAGCAGAAAAACCTTTAGCTTGTTTAGCTTTTAACAATAGTTCTCCATGTTTCTGAAGGCTTTCAAAGTTTTTCTGTTTAGTATTTTCAACTTAATACTGACCTGTGACTCAGTCCAGCAGAGCTCCTAAGTCAAGGGATGAACCGGTTTTGTGTCGAAACATAGCTGACAGATAACTTAGCAAAGATCCTATTTTACACTGGAGTTTTGGACAACGTGACGGACAGAAAATAGGATTTTAGAAGCAAGAAAGTGATTCCCAAATAGTTGTTAGTTAAAAACTTGTCATATGCATGGTGTTCTGTGTGTCCCAAAACACCTGGGGAAACTGGGCAAGTGGAGAGCAAAAATGGATGTTTCAGAATTTCAAAAAGAGAGAGAAAAAAAACAGCAATCCTGTACAAATATTAACAAATCTAGCAAAGACCTGATCCAGGACCTCAGACATGGATCTGGACCTCCAACTGATCAAGCTACTGTTGGCCAAAGCCTCATAAGAAATGGTCTCCATGGAAGGATGGCTGTCAAGAAGCCACTCTAAAGGAAGGAAAACAGGGACAAAAGTATTCCACATGACACAAAAACTGTACGGAAAATCAGTGGCAACAGGTCAGATGGAGGATAAACCCTCCCTTGAAGCCTTTATTGAACATCAATGAAGCAATGTCGGATCATCTGGACAGAGAATGGAGCAACAGGCAGCCAACATCCAAATAAGAGCTTTGTGATGTCCTTCAAGAAGCCTGGAGAACTGTTCCTGATGACTACGTAAAGAAATGACAGAAACCATGTCTAGCAGGGTTTATTCCAGGGCTGTGCAACCTGGGGCTCCGGAACCACAAGTGGCTCTCAGGACCTTCCACAATGGCTCTTAATACATAGCTAAAAATACTAAAAAACTAATTGTTTTTTTAAAATAGATATAACAAATGCAGTTTTTTTTAGCAATTTTTTCATTTATTTTTATTGAATTGTTGCATTGAATTTCCACAACATAACGACACTAAAAGTACCAATAACATTTTGTTTTTAAATCTAATTTTCTTGTCATTAGGTTGGAAATTATGGGAAACGTTTTACACATTTTCCACAAATATCAATATCCCATAAAAGAAAGTCTGCCTCCTCTTTTTGCTAACTTTGATATGTTTTCCTTCATTTTAAAATGTAAAAATAAAAATACAAATGTTCTTCAAAAATAACAAATTTCTTATAGCAGATATTTATCAAAACTTATAAGTTGTCTTTCTTCAAAAGGTCTCGTTACATTCGCGGCTCTAAACAAGTTTTATTTAGCTGGGCTGAGGGGGAAATGGCCCTGGTTTAGACTGTTGAAGAATGAAGCTGCTCAGGCCAAATATTGATTTCAAGGGTGGTTAAAATCAGTTTTTGCCTCAAAAACTGGATTTCTATTTCTGTTTGCACCTGTTTCCCGTTTTCTTGAAGAAAAGAGGGGTGGACCAAGACAAAAAAAAAAATGTTGAGTGTACTACAGGAAGTGGATGCGATGTAAACTGTAGCCAGAGTCCGTCTGTCTGTGGTCTTTCATCAGTTGGCATTAGTTTATTACCTGGTGTTTGATAACTCTGTCAGCTGTACTGCCGTGCTTGTTGTGCTGTTTTACGCAGCCCATCCTTTACATTTATGTCATTTTTATGTGCTGCTGTTAAATAGATTTACTGTGGAAAAGGCTGAGGAGAGCACCTCAAATGTGACAGCCCAGAAAAAAAAATCAGCTCGGACTGACAGAGAGACTCCATTTTGGAGAATTAAATCAGTTAAATGGCTGTGGGAGAGCGGAGAGGGAGCTGGATGTGTCCACCGGGCTGAAGAACTCTCAGGAAAGCGCTTCAGTTTCTCCTGCCAAGGCTGAATCTTTTATCTTTTTCTTCTCTTTATTGGTGAAGCTCTGACCCAGTGCTCTCTCTTTCTCATTTTTCAAAGTCGATTTTCTCTCTTAAGTGTTCTGCTCACACTCAGTTCGCCATTTTTTCATCTCTCCTTTTTATTTCGGCCCATGCACTTTTAGTTCTCCTGCTCCTACTTTGTCGTTGTGGCAGACAGACAGACAGATGGGCCGAGATGAGACTAAACCAGTTCATTTCATACCCTTGTGTAAAGGCAGACGGAATGAAGTCATTAACAAGGCCTGTTTGAGGAGTTTTAAGATGCAGAATGAAGTCTGGATTGTGTGATCGCTCTGTTTTGAATCACATTGGCGGCAGAGTTCATTATAACACATCCCAGCAAAGTGGGTGGCTTCTTCAAAGCAGGTGGAGAAGAAAAAATTGAATAATAGCAACATGTTCTTTAGGGCACTTTGGTTAAAATTCTGGTCTTTCAATCGGGACAAATAAGAGCTTTTATGGTTGTATTATGTGATTAAGAATTAATGTTGTTCATTTCAGTTGGAGACGAAAGAACTTGCTCCACTTCCCGATATTTTGTCATACAACTATTAGCTATTTTATAAATTCTGTGCCACTAATAAAACATTAAAAGCTTCTTTTGAGTAACAGAGTGTAACTTTTACTGACTCCTAGTGGTCGAGTTGGAGATAGCAGCCGTCTCAAAAACCAAACAGCATTTGTATCTGTTGGCTAAATTACCTCCAGAGTCTATTTGAAAAGTTTTGTTTTTCATAAGAAGTTTCCATGTCAGAAAAAACAGCTCAAGTCTTTCATCACTTCCCTGTTATGATGCCAGATCATTGTTAATGCCTTAATTTTTAATTATTGCAGGTCTTTGCATGTCATTTATGCAATACTTAGTTAATTTAGAACATTGCCACTCACTCCCTGACAGGAAAGATAAAAGTACATCATGTTACATCTGTATTGGGTTCTGTCCACTGGCTTCCTATTTGGCAGAGAACTGGTCTTTGTGGGTTTTTTTTAAATCCCTCGAGCTCTCCACATGAAAGAGAAATGTATTCTGTCTCCCAGAGCTGTGAGAAAACAATGACATTATATTTTTTTGTCCCGTAGTCCTTCTTTGGAAGCTCTCGCAGTTTCATACCAACACACCACCAACAACACACTGTTTTGTGATTGGTCAGAAATTTGAAGTAGGCCTAGTTTATGTGGAATAGTGGGATTATGTACATACTCTTTAGTTAAGCTCTCACAGGTTTAGAATTCCAGTCGGAGAATATGTAATATGTGATATGTAACTGTTTCCTGCTTGTCCACAACAAGAAAAAACATGAAAAAGTGATTGGGGTTTTGAGCTAGTTATTCCAAAACCATGACTCTAAATCCAGTCTTCTCCACGATTGAGCATTTGTGAGTCCTCCGTAAGAGGAAGCTTAGAAGTGACTTTAATCCGTCAGGCAGGCTGACTCACTTCCTGTTTTTAAGGCTTCCCTTTAAAACACACTTTTTTCTCATTTGCTTTTAACTCAGTTATTATTATTATTATTATTATTATTATTATTATTATTATTATTATTATTATTATTATTATTATTATTATTATT
>JBAMHW010000007.1:5835196-5845935 GCA_037177495.1 Rhadinocentrus ornatus | reverse complement strand
CGGAGCTCCTGATCAAGTCTACACATAATAGCTCTAATCCACGTATTTGCTCTGCTGTGGAGTCTGACTCCTGTCTCGTGTTTGTCCACACTGACCCTCCAAGTCCTTTGCTGAAACTCTCAATTTGTGAAAGAGACAAAGAAAAAGAAACACAGTCATGTGCTGACTGCATACAAAGCAGCTCAGGGTACAAAACATGATTGGAATTTGTCCTTGAAGGAGAAACACATACTGTACTTATCATTTTCACAGCTTGTATTAGAGCAGCATGGATTTGTATTTAGACTTTGTTCAACAGCTTTTTACTGAATAAAGAGAAACAATGAACTGTGGAGGTGTCTGCATGTCTGTTGAGAAATTCATTTCTCATCAGCTCTGGAGGCCAAACTGCCTGCATATTTACTGTATTAAAAACTAAAAGATCTGACCTTTCGCTTGTACTGTCAGCATTTGGATTTCTGCAAATAATGTGAAGAATTTGTTTGTTGTTCTTGTGTTAAATATGAGAATCTGAGCCTTTCGGACAAATGGCCTGAACAGGGTTTAGTTGATGTTAAAAAAACAGTACTGTTTCGAAGTTTTGTTCAGTGAGAAAGGGTGGTTTATATATGCTTTCAGAGAGTTTTATGTTGTTGTTGTTTTTTTTTACTTGCTTTCTGAATAGACGGATCAACAGAAGGCTTTATATCCTGTCATTTTAAACCAGGTTCTGGCTTTGTCCCTCGCTTGATGTAGCATACCAGCAGGGAACAGTCAAATAAACTTACCTGCTCCTTTATAAACCAAAGTGCAACATAATTAAAATGTCCAAACAAAATAATTACATTTGCATGTCTGTTGTAGAAATAGTTGCACCCTGATGTGTCTGCACTAAAATTTTAATTTGTGTATTACCTGGCAAGAAATCACTTTCATAAAAGGCAGTGTTGTGTCATTGTGCATTAGCAGGAAACAACCAACACCATAATGTTTAATAATGCTGCAGATTTGTGCTCACCATCAGCATTTTTAAAACTATTTTTTAAGACATTATTCAAGTCAAGTCAAAGTTTATTTCTACAACACAGTTGAAAACAACCATATTGGACCAAAGTGCTGCACAGTCGGGATGAGTAAAAAGACACTAAACAGATGGCAGTTAAAATGAGTTACAATAAACAGGAAAAACAGGAAATAAATAAAGAAGCAAACAGTGCTTGCAGGTTAAAAACATAGACTTGCTACTCAACCAGAACCAAAGACTAGCAAGTAGAAATAAGTTTTCAGCAAAGCTTTAAAAAGCTTTCACCAATATCCAGAAGTAACTGGTTGGTAGACTGCAGAGCTCTGGATGGAGGATGAGAGAGGTAAGACAGCACCCTGTCTTTATGACTCTAAAACACAAGTAAAACATTTTTAAACTGAAGCCAGTACAGGTGTGATGTGATCATGCTGCTTGCCCGATCGATCAACACCAACATAATACAAATTACAATTATCTAAATCAGAAGTAATAAGAGAATAAGTTACTTAAAAACATGATATGGTTGAAAATGATGATTGCAGCTGCTTAAAAATTCACTATCACCTGTGACGCTATGTTTAAAATATCTTAGTTTGGACTAGTGGAGTGGTTTAGCACTGTGATGTTAGACCAAGGTCGACCCAACGAGGGTATCTGCTCTGTAACTGGTCGGGGCAGATGGCCGCCCTCCCTGAGCCGGGTTCTGCCAGAGGTTTTTCCTTTCTGTTGAAAGGGAGTTTTTCCTTTCCACTGTCACCCTTTGCCTGCTCAGGATGCGGGGTTGGATCGAAGTCAAGATTCGACGCAATCTATTGATTTTCCTTAACTAGGCTATTATTTATTATGAACTGGTTCAAACGAATTTGTCTGTAAAGTCCTCTGAGGTGACGCTGTGAAGTAGCGCCATACAAATAAAGCTGAATTGAATTGAACTCTATTGTTAACCAAACTGTCAGATCAGGCTGACTAGAAGCTTTTACTAAACTGAGTCTTTAGGTCCAATTTAAGAAATAATGAAGCCTGGGAGGAGTTACCCAGAGAATCTGTATGACAGGGTGAAAACAGGACCAATTAGAGCCCAGCAGTCGATAACAGGTGGTGCTACTTTTCTGATGGGGCCCAAAACATTGTACCCAAAGCAGCTGTTGAAATGAAAGAGACAGTGGAAGGAAAATCTTCTTGCTAGGGTCTCATCTCTCTGTCTCAATCAGGTAATTTGTAACTGAACTTGTGTGTTCTATAAATGGCGTCACAAAGAGGATCAACTACAATGGTAAATCGATTCAATGGATAACAATTCAGCCTTTTCTGAAATCATGATTTAATTTAATACAGGAGCCAGGGATCGATTCAAGACAACATCACATGCTGATTTAACACAATCACTTATTTGTACCAAATCACCAAAAAAAACCAAAAATATCAATCTAGATTTATTCCTGAGCTCTCTTTTTTATTATTTAAGAAGCCCACTAATGAACATTAAAACTAGTGTGCAGATGTAAATGTGCTACAGAATTAGCCTGTGGTAGCTAATTTGCATCTGATTGTTCCCCGGCAACAGACTTTTAAATAAAAATGATCAAATCGAATCAATAAATATATCATTTGTAAACATTAAAGCATGATATGCTGTAAAACCTTACTCATATTTAGCGTCTCAAGCCAAATACAGTTTGATCACAATAACCAAGGTGGTACAGTCCGAGTTCATCATAGTTACAAACCACACCTTATATAGACTTTTATAGATATTCACATTTTTCTCATCAGATTAATACAGTTTGGCTGTTAGAACAAAGAAAGTGAAAGAATTCCATATTTGATATCAAATGGGAACAGTTCTTTAACACGTCTCCCAAATAAAATTTAGCTGATTTCTACTTTGATACAGAGAAACAATGTATTTCTAATAGTCATGAAGACCAAATGCTCCTTTTATTTTCCTTTTCTCTAACAAACCTGCCTTTTTTTAAGCACCATCAGCTCTGCCTGTAACCAAAATCCTTCCTTAACCTTCATCCTCTTATCAGATATTGTAGAGATGAATGACTTAAAAAGTGTTACTGAACAAAGTGTGTACAGTAGTTACACAGAAGTAGTCAAAGTCATGGCTGCCTGGTCATGGAGTATTGATGGGAAAATGAAAGCTCTTCATTTATCACACAAGGTTCATGTAAAAGTTCTTTCCTTTTAGCTTTGACTGTCTTTTAAAGGCTTGTTCTGTGAATAATTGTGGGACTGAAGAGGAACCTTGAGTTTTGAATATTTTACCACAAACACTTTATTCAAAAACTGTAAATGAGCACCCAAGTTCAAGGCTACTTTGAATAAGTTTTATTATTACTTGATCTGATATAATTAAATAAAGAGTAATTGATATTGCCTTGGCTTATTTCTCCAACGACAGCATAATTTTGAATATTTAAACCCAACACTAGAGCACCAAATATTACACAACTTCTTTGGTTAATCTTTGACACATCTTAGCTGAATTCATGATTTTGAATCTCCACTATAACATGACAACTTTTTTCTTTGTTTTTTCTTTTCACAATTTGAAGTAAAAGACTATTAAAACTGGCCATGATATCAGATGATAACATGTATCAGTGGCTTTTTGTCAAGTCTAATGTTTAATTTTGGTGCTTTGCTTTAAATTAAATGCAAAATTACCTTTTTAATAAAACAGAATCTAGTGTTTAGGAATTCTTAGTCAAATTGTTTGTTCTAATTACCGATTGATGTAGCTTTAAGGCCAGGATCCCTACCCTCTGTCCTTTTAGCATCTGTCACACCTGCAGACTGCACATTTTTTAACTACAGCCTCCAACTACCTCTATCAAATGTAGTTGGATATTTTATTCTCCTCCAGTAAATATTAACCCACATTAAAATTACATGCAGCATCTGCCTCGGAGCCTCATGTAACCTGGCTCTGATTCAACGCTGTTGTGACCCACTTCCCAGATCAATGACATCTGGAGGAGGAGGAGGCGGTAGTGGGATGGGAGAAAAGGGGGGAGGGAGGTAAGGTCGCTGGGAGGTGCTGACGATGTCTAACAAACGTGCACAGCAGGAGGTAACCTCTGGAGCAGGTAGCATGGAGGAGGCGCTAAACGAGGACGAAGTCCTACTGTGTGTTTCATTATGAGCAGATGCTGGCGCGATGGGAGAGGGGAGGAGGAGGGTTAGAAAGCACAATTCAGGAGAAGGTGAAGGGAAAAGATATGGATATTTCCATGTAAGGCAGAGAGGAAAAGGAAGTAGAAAGAAAAGAGGAGTTAAAGAGAGAAACAAAGAAAGGTTTTCATGAGAATTGTAATGTCTGAAAACTGAAGTGGCACCTCAGGCTATCTGTGTGTCAGTTTTGTGTTTGCACATGACACATTCTGCTTTTCCATGGTTTGAATATGACCTCACACGCATGCATGAATAAATGCAAGATCACGGCATGCAGCAGCCAACAGCTACAACTCAATCACGTTTTGTGTGTGAATGTGTTTGTTCTGCCTTCAGGTCCAATATGCAACTTGATTCATAACTTAAAGGTCACCAGTGCCTTGTAATTCTCCCAGTCACATAAACACTCTGAGACTGTGTCTCACATTAAGTAATACTGAAATAACAACAGACTTAAAAAGTACAAGAAGCAATGTATGTACTCAATAAAATATGTACTTTATTTGCCTCACATCAACAGTGTTACTACTGTGCATATTACTGTAATTGTTTGTGTGACAGATGTGACTTTATATCAACATGCACAGCTGTTTATTAGAAAACCTCTATAAGCATTTATAAAAAAGACACAGTATCGAAGAAGAAGAAGAGGAACCACCACTGGACTATCCTTGTAAATTTGGACTTCAAATTTACAGTAAAAAAAAATAATATTTCCGTGGTGCAGTTGTATAATATAATTTTTATTGGTGCTCTGTAAGTATGACTAATATTAGCATATAAGCATGATCATTTGACAGTTTAGGCATTCAGATAGTTTATGGGTTTAGTTGCAGTTTTGGCTGTCTTAGTTGAATATTGTGGCTCTAGTTGTTTACTGTTTAGTGGGAGGGTTTCTCTTGTTTGGACCATCAAATCAATTGTACAGTTACATGTTTTTTTATCTGATTCTTTTTAAACCAAATTGAGCCCAAAACAAAAGCTGCTAAAACTCCTAAGCTGCTTTTCTGAAGCAACAATTCCAAGCCAAACTCTTCACAAGGCTAAAATTACCACCACATTTTTATCACTAAATGAAACTTGAACTAATCAAATTTATGTTGATATTGAAACTGTTAAGCCTCTCTGAAGACAAATTTGAGTTTTACATTACTTCCATCCATCCATTTTCTATAACACTTAGTTCAATTCAGGGTCACGGCAAGCTGGAGCCTATCCCAACAATTAGAAAGTGTGAAGCAGGGTAGACCTCGCACAGATCGCCAATCCCTTCTATGTTACAATGTTAGCTAATTACATATATTACATATGTTTTTATGTGTTTAATTTAAACCAAAGAGTTTTAGCTTACCAGCTGAAGAACAGCTGTAATTGCTAATTTCACCAACTTATATACACACAGAACTTAAAACAAACAGTTGCAAAAACAACCTTATTTTTTTTAAAAGTTGAATCTGAATATCTGAATTGTTGGCTAACTTCAATTAGCCAGTTATATTCAACTGACAATGTTCATTCAACACAGAAAAAGAACTATTAGCCACTATAAACTACACGATTCTTTAGCCAAATCAAACCCAAATATTTCAGATGATAAATTAAACTGGATTAAAGTAAATTTATATGAGTTTTATAAGAGTTTATCTGTTTCTTTCTCTGAACTAAACTTCAGTTGCTATATGACAGTTAGCTAGCTTAACCAACATTTACTCATAGTAAAACAACTGGCAGGCTTTTTTAGTTTGCTATTTTGACCTTCTTGCTAACTTATGTATTAGATGTTGACTCCCAACACCACTGACACCCAATTTGTAGTTACTACAACCTGCTGTTTAACATGGCTAACCAACAGTGTCTACTTAGCATTTAGCAATAGCAGCTAAAACTATGAAGCTGTTTTGCCAAACCATGCTAAACAAAAATAACCCATTAGCTGACTCAAACTTAAATATTTAAGATGTAACATTACACTTGACACAAACATTAAATGTAGAACAAAAGACTGAGCTGCTGCAGCAGAGCTAGGTAGCAAAACCAACACTGATCTCTAATTGTAATGCTATAATTTAACCAAACCCTGTTGCTGACAAAGCAAAACTGTTGCTGACAAACTTACAGACTATGCTATTGAATCCCTTGTTAATTTACTTTCTTGTGTCCAGCAGTTACCAAACTAAACTAAAAAAAGTTATTTTCAAGCTTTTATAGTTGTTTAGAACAATTAGCTAAATGAGAAAATTCAGCTTCAGTATCAGTGTAATGTTCAACTAATTTCTAAATATTTTCATAGTTTCTGTGGTGTGCTTACTGTTCTATGAGGTAATGCTTAGGTTTAAGTTGAGGATACATGTATTTTCTCAAACTATCTTTAAACTCACAATCAGTATTTGGGTCTGTGCTCATTTCAGAATTGTTTTACACCATTTGGGCCATTTTATGTTTTTCCTCCACCCGTGTGTTGGAATAAGTCTTGTAAGGATGTGATCTTCTTATTTGGTCATCTTTTGTTGTATTTGCAAAGTCCCTATATTTAATATTACAAGTGCTCCATTTAACTCTGACAATGTGAGTTCATGCACAGTTCAGTTTTTCTACATTTTTAAAACTGGGCTATGAATCCATTTTGCGTTATTGTGGCTCTGCAAGCCGCTGATGCATTTTTTTTTTTAATTAGCTTTTTCCTTTTTTTAAACATTATTTTTTTTTCCCCTCAGCCAGCTTTAATCCTTCTTTTTTGGCTTTTTTCCCCCCTCATTGATAAGACATTTTGCATGGAATGTGTTCTGCGTTGCGTTACCTGAGGTGTAAGACGTTCGTATCTATCCTCTTGTAGGTGGAGCGTCGTCAAGGGCCCAGCAGGAGAGGGGGGCCGGACAAAAAAGACTGCCTTAAGACAAAACTAAAGACACAAAGAGCATCTTAAGCTTCCTTTTTTTCCTCCTCCAATTTACAAAAAGAAAAAAAGATTAAGTCCTCAAGCTTTTTTTCATCTCTGCAGCAGTTCTGAGAATTTTTTCCCTTCCCATCCCTACTTGCCTGTGGTCGTGAACTGCTTTTTTTGCTTCATGTTTCACATTCTTGTTACTAATTCCCGTGGAGGAGAATCACATCATGAAAACAGATGAAAGAAAACACACTTTGTCAGAGGGTTTTTCCTGAGTAACAAGGAATTAATCCTCTCTGAATCTTTGGGGTCTTTTTAGCCCCCCCCCATCACGTCCTTGGTAGGTCACTTTTTGGGGAGTGGATTTGTACTTTTTAGTCTTTGCTGCACTGTTCTCTGTGTGGAAGTAACCGAAGCCTGAGTGGACTCGTCCTGATCACAGTGGATTATCAGCTCTTCGTCTTTCATGGGTTTTTGCGCTTGTTTTTTTTCCTTTCTTTTAGCTGTTTTTGCAGCTTTTTTTTTGTGTGTGTGTGTGTGAGAACTGTAGTTCCACATTATTTTCCCAGGGGTCACGTTTTTCTAAGTTTTTTTTTCTCTTTTGGTTTTGGTAGCCCAGGTGCCTGTAGTTGATGACTGACAGTCAGCGTTCGGAGGACAGGGTGACTGGCAGATAATTAGCCAACACGCCTTCTCTCATGGGCCAGTAGGAACTCTTTGAGCAACACTAAACACCTTTTTGGCCCCCATAGTCACTCCTGCCACAATCATTGTCCCATATTTGAATGGAATATTTGTTTACAGCTAATGGAACTCTAAAATTCTTGGAAATCCCCTTGTAAACAAAAGTCAGATTAGAGACAAGAATTCAGTAATGACTGTGAATAGAAGTTGATGCAGTGTGTGTTAAGCCAAGCTTTGATCAAATTGAAGGTTTTGGAAAACTGCTGGACAGTATTAGTATAAAACAAATGACATAGAAGTTTGTAGTGGTCATCAAGAAGCCATTACATAGATTTTAAAGAGGCACAAAACACCTTTTGCTAACATTTTCCTTATACAGAACAAGCTAATGATTCCTGTTGCACAAAACACCTTTAAATATCTACTTAAATTATTTTAAAAGTTTAGGTGTAGCAAAAAAGGACTTCAGCAACCCCCTTTTTATCACATCATAATAATAGTTTATATGTGAGAGTGGCATGGGACCTTTTTAATCAGGTCAGCTAAGTTTCTACAGGAGCCTGGAACAGTCAATCCAAATCTTACCAGCATAATTTTCCTTCATACTTAGATAAAGCATATTTAGCATATGTCATAGCCACAAATTCACCACAAGATGACACTAAAACCCTCCACCTACTCCTTGAGAACAGACAAATTTATTTCCCTGAGGTGGGATAAAAAAGAACAATTCATGCTTCACGAGAAACCTCATCCGAGGTGTCCGTGTCTTTACATGCCTTAATGATGAGTGCCATTATGTGGCGGGTAGCAGACCCAAATAATAGACTCCGACCACTATTGGTCTGAGATTCATAGTATTTGTCCCAGCAGCGTGTAACAGTGGTTAGGAAAATTGCAATGGCTAATTAGTCTGTCCTACTTGAGTGTCTGGAAGCAAAATCCTGGAGGGAGTTTTTAGGGAAATTGAAGAAATTTAGTGACAAAACTTTGGGAAGGCAGCACATCCACAGGAGCGATCTTCAGGCAAGTGGGAAAAGCAAAGATAGAGACTATAAGTAATCTAGATGGTCACCGAAAGCAATCTGTCAGAGAAGTGCTTTAGCCTCCAGACTTATAAACCCAGCTCGTGATTGCTGGATAAAAGGCACATGCGGAGAGGATAACTTGAGCAGCAGAGGCAAAGCTCAACAGCAGAACCCAGCAGGACATCCTGCCCAGCACGCCACCAGAGGCTGAAAGCAAACAAGGTAAAAAAAAAATTCTGACCTAGCCAGCTGCATCATGACAAAGGGTTGTGTAGACTTTTGTATTTCCTCACTGCGTCGACCACCTCTTGCTCAAAATGATCTATTCAACTTTGCTGAACCTTTTGAAAAGCAGAAATAACAACTTCTTTTTTTCTACATTAACCACCACCGCTTCATATTTCTGTACAGTATAAGTTGTCAGACACCACATGTGAAAAAAAAAGTTCCTACCAGATTATGTGTCGAGAACAAGCTTCACAAACTCTCAAACCACATAAAAAAAATTATGTCAAATTTCACTGTTCTTGTGGAGTAACAGCCTTAAAACCATGGCGGAGTTATGGTGAAGTCTGCCAGATGTTTTAGCTCTTTGATACTTAACAGTCATGGAGACAAAATGTAGGTGTTATTTCCTAAATTCTATTTAGTTGTTAAAAACTAATGGATCAAGATGTTGGTTAAAACTCTTTGGGAAGAAAATGCATGTGGTAGACATGGAAATTGTTTAATTGTGTCATGTGATATCAAATATTCAACACTGTTAGCTGTTTTGGCTAAAAATGTTTGTTTTTTAACATTTTATGCACGCATTTTATCAGTTATTGTAAAATTCACTACACTTTGATCAAGCTAATCTAAGCTGTTTTAATTTGAATTAATGTTATTTGATGTTTTTCACCTATTTATTTTGAACAAGGAACCAAACTGCTTCCAGTCTGTATGCTAAACTGAACAATTCTTCTTTCTCACTTCGATTGATACAGCTATAAAAATACTGATAATTAGCTTTTTATTATAACATAATACACAATCAGAACATGTGAACTAAAAAAGGATTGACATTGGTTATGATCATGATGGGTGGTACGTTCCTGTTGAACCATCTTTCTGTTAGTCTAAACTCTGCTGCCACGCCATATCTGAACCAAAATCAACTACCCATCTTTATCTCTCCTCCTCTAAAATAAACTTTCCAAGACAAATAGCTTGTTTTTATGCCATTCTAAGTTTTAACTGCAGTGAATCCAATCACCCAGGCAGTTAAAATCTTCATTGATCTGTTAATGAAATGACTTAAGACTGAAGCTTTCACTGACCTCGTCAGTCAGCGCTCTACTTTCTTGTATCTTCCAGTAAATAAATCTGTGTAGGACTCAGCTTGTTGGTTTGGATCAGAGCTTAATTACAGACGACTAACCAGTGATCAAAGCCTGGTTATTTGTAAGTACAACCGTGTGTTTCTTCAGAATATAGCAGTATGTTTATGGGATTTAAAGCTGTAAAATGATGTATAAGGTTGAATATTTGTAGTAATCACTGGTTTGTTGTAGGAATCAAACAGAGCAGCTCAGTGTCCTGCTGCTGTACCTGTGAATGTAATTTGTATCCAGAGGTTTTTATTACAATAAACAAGTGCTGATATCAAACCAACATCTGCAGTCTGTGAATTTTAGTTTCTTTTTTTTCCCCTGCAGGTGTGATGCCACAGTTAATATAATTCTTAATGATGTTTAAACACTTTTTAAATGTCTAGAGTGTGAATAAGATTTTTTGTAGAAGCTCAGGACTATTTGCAACAGCTGCACCACAAGAGGTTTAATTCAATTACTTTGCATCTTGTACAAGTCAGTTTAACAGAGTTTCTTTCTTTTTTTTTCTTTTTCTTTTTTTTTTTTTTTTTTTTTTGGGGGGGGGGGGGGGGGGGGGGTAATCTCAGTTTTTAACCCAAAATTTT
>JBAMHW010000007.1:5824912-5835096 GCA_037177495.1 Rhadinocentrus ornatus | reverse complement strand
CCCCCCCCCCCCCCCCCCCCCCCCCCCCCCCCCCCCCCCCCCCCCCCCCCCCCCCCCCCCCTCCCCCCCCCCGCCCCTCCCCCCCCCCCCCAACCTCAGTTTTTAATCCAAAATTTTAAAAACAGAGTTATGCCTAATCTTTAGCAACTTCATTATCCCTAAAGCCTCTCTGAACTTGTTTCGATTCAGCATGCAGATATTTTTTGTGTTTGCACCTTCTGCCTAAGATTTTAATAATCAGGACATGATTGGGGGAAAAGAATCATCTGGTTTTTATCAGGTCTTAAAAAGAGGCAAATACTACCAGCGATGAACAGCAACACATTGCTCTGTCATGTGTGTGAAGGTTCGTAGCAGCAAAGTGCTGCTAACTAATCAACCACGTGTGTTTTTGACACAATGCCACAGAGGAAAGATATTAGCAATGATCTTAGTAAAGCAACCGTTAATTGTTTTAATTACACATTTCATACCAGGATGTAGTAATAATTTTTTTTAAAAATGAGCCTATATATATATATATATATATGTATATATAAATATATTACCACATTCAGTAGAAGAGGTTTCTCCTAAACCTGACATGGACACATCTTTTATCTGATTTTGGTTGTTTTTCTGTCATGAATCAGCCATCCATTACAGGGTCAGGAGGTTAAGTTTGGTAGGTGACAACAATCACACTGGCTTAGTAAACTGATGGTGTTTCCAAGAAGAAAAGTGTGTTTTTAGTTTTTATCAGGATAATTAAATATCATAGGTTGCCCTGCACTGGAAATTGCTTTGTGTGTGTGTGTGTGAAGTCACTGCAAAATGTGTGTTTCTCTAAACTTTTTGAAATTTAGACTAATTTTCTCCTTCACTGACAACTCAAACACACATAAACACACACATGTGAGCTGCGACCAGTTAATTAAATTTCTACCCGTGGTCAAACACAGATTTCCTGTTAGGGAAGCATTCTAGCAGACTTTTAACCAGGGTGGATCCAAATATCTGAACCTAAACCAGGGTCAAAGATCAGTCATAGCTGGTGCTGGTACTCACACCAGTATAATTCCAGTATTTTCTGTGTTTGTGTAGAACCACCAGTTACAAAGTTTTTTAGCTTTTCTTATAGGCGCTTGCAAAAGAACGTCATTATACAGGAAAAAAACGCAAATTAATGGTTCTTTCAGATGTGCATTGACAGACAGTCTGGTCATGTTGAAGGAACAGATTACAGGTTTATCACACTTTTTCATTTTGTTTACATCCAGGTATGAAAGGAACACGTGAGCTGGCAGAATCATGGCCAAGCACTCATTTAAATTTTCATTCCTTTCATCTCACCTTTCTCTCCAGTGTTTTGGCTTCATAAGGAATTTCAGTGCTGTTGAATTTTCTGAGAAGCTCAGTATAGTGCATGCATCGTTGCTCTTTTCCCTTTCCCCTACCCCTTCTGCTTTAAGAAAAAGAAAAAAAAATCCCATTATGTTTGCTATTTGCATTTTGCTTCTGCTTCTCCCTGTTGGTTTTGATCTGAGCCAATGTGGTTTGAGCATCAGTTGTCTGCATCCTCTTTACAAACAGCACTTGTTAAATGAGGAGACTACAAAATCAGCCAGTGCAGTGCACCTCAGCTGTCCACTAAGTCTGTTTCTAAACACATCTGAGGCGTGAAACGAGCACTAGAGTCGCACTAGCACCAGCAAAGCCAGTTTTTTCTAAGTTGTAGAAAACATCAAAATAAGAACTTCTGTTGTAGCCCAGTTTGTTCCATAAATAAATAAAATGCATTTATTAATATTTTACATTAATAAATAAATAATTTTGAAACATTTAATCTAAAATATATTTTAAAAGATAAAAAAAATTGAGATAAAACAAAATAAAAATGATTGAATAACTATTTTTGTAGTGTCTTGTTTCTTATTCTTTTACAAATTAATTTGCTCATTTGTTTATCTATTTACTTATTATTTATCTTATGCTCACCAAGCTCATCAAGCTACTAACTGTGAGAGCAAGGCTGCGATTAGGTGCAAATAATCATTACTTGTCCTAACTAAACCAAAAACAGCTGCTGCTTCTTTCTGTTCAGCCACCGACTGCACCGTCTTTTGTGTTTACACCGCTACGATGGAGCTCAGGGTGCGCCAAGTCAATGCCCGTGCATTTAATTTGTTTTGTCCAGGATCGATCGGCGCAGCGGCTCACATAGAGAAATAATGTTCTGCTGGAACGATGAAATAAAGCAGCCGTGAGAGTTTGTAATGAACCCCTAACAGACCAGTCAGAGAGCGTGAGGACTAACACTCAAGCTCAGGGTTGTTCGGATTCAACATTGTGGATCAAGCAGACGGTCACGAGTCCTTTTTGGATGTCCTGGTGTGTGAGCCGCTCCACTTCCTGCTCGTCCTGGAGGAGTTTCAAATTAGCAGGCTTTGTACTTTATCTTTTGTGGTAAATACAGAGCTGGAGATGTAGAGTTTGTGTGTGAATCAGTCCATTACTAGTGCTGCTTTATATTTTGATTAAAGCCACACTGTGGGCTTAATTACTGCCATGATAAACAACACCCTTATTTCTCCCTCTTGTCATCAAAGAACCAGCAAAGCTCACCCAGTTGTACACACACGCACACAAACACACACACACTTGTAAAAACACGCACAGCCTGCAGTCGGTCTCCATGGTGCAGCACAACTGTGTTTATGGCTGTTAATGAAAACCAAGGCCAGAGTCCCAGAATCCCAATGCTAATCACCATCCAACTCTCTGGACAGGAGAGGATGGAGCGATGGAGGTGGGGGTGGAAGGATGGAGGGAGGGAGTTTTTAGAGACCACAGCACGACACTCAAAAAGCAAAACTAAACTCATGTATGCTCATGTTTGATTAGTTCTGATCAGACCTCGGATGGTACCTGCTGTAGGCAGCTGTGATGGAGTATTTAACTGAGAAAGACCTGCTGAGTCACTGAGTCTAGAAAAAGTGCTTTAAAGGAAACTAAGTCATAGCGGGAATGTAATGCAATGCTGGGGGGTAGAATTTGGGTATAATTTTTATTAACTTTTCTTACCGGCATATTTAAAGACAACTCATGGCCAATTGTAATGGGAGAAGCTGGAGTTTGGGTTAACTTAAGGAAGATGCTACACTGTGGTCAAAAAGGGATGGACATGGTCAGCAGCAATACTCAGGTAGGCTGTGCTGGTTAAACCAGACCACGTTGGTACAAAGGGACCCAAAGCGGGCCAAGAAAATATAGTTTTCTTTTATAATTTCAGACCATCCTTTGTAAACCCTAGAGATGGTTGTATGTGAAAATCCCACTAGATCAGCAGTTTCTGAAAAATACTCAGACCAGCCTGTCTGGTACCAACGACCATTCCCACAAAGTTAGGAACATCCTGCTGCAGAAATATGTGGACCATTTAAGCTCCAGAAATCACATCTTATCTGCACACCTGGATTTGCCTCGTGCTAACGATTGGCTGATTGATTGGCTGGATCTGCTGAAGGCAGCGAGTGTAAGACTTGTAGTTCTTTCCCTGAATCCTCCAACATTCACCCACGGTTTCATCATCAATAATCTAAGGCAGCCTGATTTGTTTGTTTCTTTAAAGGTTTACTTATGGATTACAACGCAGCCAGTATGAAATAATAATCATCTATGTGATCGTTGTGGACAGAAATGCGCTCTTGTTAGAATGAGAGGCTCTGCTTTTCTGCTCTGACTCTGAATCTAAGAGTTTATTAAGCACTGTCAGCTCACCAAGCTCCAACCGGCTGCAGAAAATGGACCACGTAAACAGTCATGGCCGCCCAGAAAGCGCTGTGTGAGAGAGGGAGGAGAGGGGCGCTGGGAAACACACAAATGTACTTCTTTCTCTGAGACAAATAATCCCTCCTGGCAGAAAGTAGTTCTCCTCACATTTCCACATTTCAGTAATAAAGAACTTAATCACGCAAAATACAAATACAAATTCATTTTCTAGTTGTTGCTCTGGGTTTTTTAAAATGGATTTAAAAGTTAAAAGGTCTGAAGGAAGTCTCGCTTTGAGGAAAAAAAGACGTTTTCCTCACTTTTGCTTTGGATTATTTCCATCAATTTGCACAGAAAAGTGATGTCTGTCCAGCCAACGCTAAATTGGTCTTAAAGCTTTAAAATATTAATAGTTATTTATAAGGTTGTGATTAATTAGGATAAATATGTCCTTATTTATTATCAATGTAAATTTTTCTGTTACATTGTGCAGACACTAAGAGTTTGCCACTACAGTACCAATGTTTTAAAAAAGTTTCTTTAATTTCTGTTAAAATATTTAATCCTTTTAAAAGATGTTAGATCATCTGTTTTAAAATGATTGATATCTTTCAGAAAACAGTCATGTTCCATATTTCATCTTCGTCATTTAATCTCCAAAGAAGTAAGAAACACCAATTAGTTTATGTATTAAATATTACCTGTAATTATTTTTAAAATGTGTGTTTTAGGGGTGAGATCAGCTGCTAAGTCACGAACTGGATTTCATGGTTCATTATTGCTGTTTGCGTCCTCCTGAATTTGGGTAAATTTTCTCAGTGAGGACCCCGCTAGTTCGGCATCCATCGTGCATCCTGTCTCTCCTCTGAGACTTCTCCAGGCAGTAAAAGTCAGTCTGATGTTGAGTCTTGTCTTATCGCTCACTCTTATCTCCTTCTCTCTTTCTTTTCCTTGCTTCCTCCTATAATGTCCTCTTGTTTTTTGTTTTGCTTTTTTGCTGAATCGGGAAAAGTGCACATTCAAAGTTGCCTGTGAGTTGACAGTTGCTGGTATGACATAGTGCTGTACTGCAAAACTAATCTTTGACGTGGTGTTTGCATCCCAGAAGAAAACTTTGTGAAGTGCGGTTTCTCAGCCTCGGGACGGTGCTGGGCAACGGTGGCTCCAGGAATGTGAATAATGAATGTCAGCATGCCATCAAAATGAGTCAGAAACGCACGAGGTCGGGAGTTACATAAGACTTTCGTGTCATTGAGAGTAAAAATATGAAAAGGAATATTAAAAACATTAAAAGAGCATTAAATAATTTTTTTTTTAATCAATTTAATAACATATTAAATTAAGATTACTGAAAAAAATAAATAGAAAACAAACAATAGAATAAGATAATACAAAATAAAAAATAGAATACAATACATAAAAAAGTCAAATAATATTAAAACTAAAATGAAATACAAATATAACGTAAATTTGAATGAAACTAAAATAAAAATAAACAAAAATATTTAAACGATTAAAAAAAATGTAATTAAATACACAATGCCACAATACAGTAAAGAATAAAGGATTAAATGTTGGTGTTTTTTTTTTTTTTTTATAAGAAAATAGAAGCTGACTGAACTTGATGCAGGTCCATCAGTGTTAAAGTGAAGCTTTTTACAGAGCTTAAAAACACATCTGCTCATCCGCATGAGATGTGCCGCAAATGGAAGCTAAACAAGTGTAGTTTTTACTGGTTTCAGAGCAGATTCTACACTAACATACAAGCATAACGTCGTCTGCATACATCACATAGACGTATGTAAATGTTTCTATCAGACAGGTCATTCATTTTATAATACCCAGGTTATAACTTCATCACAAACTTTTACATCAGATTAAGAGAAATCAGAATATAACAGATTATGTTCTTCCTTACTCCTGATGTTGTCACACTAACAGCTGAAGGCTTGCGCTATATGGATAAAAATAAGTCACCAAATCATCTTCGTACATCAAGTAGTTAATGTTTTACCGAGTAGACCACATCCGCATCTTCTCAGCAGCTTTGGTAAATCTTCCATATAGATACTAAAAAGCTGGAAAATAAAGGATGTGTATATTTTTCTGTTAGTAGGATTACATAAAATCCATTAATCTGATTTTTTTTAAACCTGCAGAAGCTAGAAATCTGTTGCTAGCATTTTGCTTATAAAAATCTAGCGCAGATGTTGTTGGAAGATCGGCTCTTTGAGCTTTCTCATTTTGCGGGATTCCTTAAGGTATTTAATAAAAGATGTGAAGATGTAAGAGCAAGTAAAGCATGGTCTAACTTAGAGGTAATTCAGCGTTGGTGTCAGTAGAAATCCAGGAATCTGGATCAAGAAATGTTTTTTTATCCATCCATAGCTGAGGTGTTTTATAAAAACAGAAGTCGTGGCATTCTCATCACCATGTTTTTAAAAAAAAAAGATTTACAATGCCATCTGTGTATTTACAACATTGGTCCAGGTGATGTTTGTGCTCGTCAGAACTGATGGAGACCCAGCGGATCATCGGCAAAGCATTTTCTAGACGCAGCAGCCAATTGCGCTGTATGGTAGCCTCTGCTGCCCCCATCCAAACCTCCACCAGACTGTTGCTGTTAGAGCCGAGTCAGCACACAACACACACACACACCTACATGAACACTGACAAAAACAAAGAGAAAGAGATACAGAACATCCAAAATAATTACTGAGGCCAGAAGTCTGCACGGTGGAGCCAGCGTAGTGGTGTGTACGTGTCTGTCGACTTTAATGAGGAGACAGAGGACAGACTGGTTTAGAGAGAAAAACTTCCAAATCCCATTACTGCATTGGTTAGTGTGTGTTTACAAGTAGGTGTGTGTATCATTGTGTGTGTGCTGAACTGTGTGATTATCGTAGCAACACATAAGTATGTGTGTGTGTGTGTCCACAGTAAACAGTGACTTCTCATTAAAGCTTTCCGCGCGGCTGCAAGTGAACGCCGGGTCCTGGAACCTGGATAATCCACTCCACACCAAGCACACACACGCCAAACACACACACGCACACTAAAGCTCTTTCCAGCCTGCTGACTTACAGACCTTGTACCAACTCAGCGGTCACCTGGATGGAAAAATATATATATATAATGGAAGAAGGAAGAGGAGATAAAAAGAGGGAGGAAGGATTAGGTTGAAGAGGTGCAGAGGAGGTGGGAGATGAGGAGAAACAAAGAGAAAGAGGTGTACACAGAAGATTTGGAGTGAGTCGGTTTCGGGACTGAAAGCAGAGGAGCAGTTTACACTGGAAGGATGGAGAAGATTAAGAAGTCAAGGTTGAGGAGCAAAAAGAAGGAGGAGAACATGACGAGGAGGAGTAACAAAGGGGAGCAGAGGAGGAGCAGCTGAGGGAGTGGGTGTATTTGCGAGTTTAATCCTCTTCTATTAGCAGCTCCTCTGTGTGCTGTAAGGATTAGCTTGTTGTCTGAGCTCCAGCAGGTCGGGGAACCTGGGCCACACCTGCCTTGGCGAGCCAGCCGGGATTCTCAGGACGACAAGCGCAGCAACTCGCCGTGGCTCCCATCCCTCATCCCCACCTCTGTCGTAGGGCTCAGAGAAAGGATTCACCAGCGGTTTGTTTGCTCAGAGCCTGATGCTGAATAACCAATGAGGTGGTGCAAGGGAGAGCGTTTCCCAGGGCAACAGTTTAGAGGCCCTCCCCTCAATTAACCTCTTGCCGTCACTCACAAGCACAAAAAAAACCACATGCACGCACGCTCATATTCTAGAGATAACTTTAGCATTTATATGCAAGATACAAGCCGTACTTGTATAAGGTCAGGCTGAGGCTGCTGCTCATAATTCATAACACACACACACACACACACACACACAATAAAACACACAGCTTAGCGGAGGATGCTGTATTTACAATTCGGGTCACACAGGCAGAGATAAAAACACACTGAGGCAAACATGGGTCAGTGGTGCTGCCCAAGCTTTTATTGCAGAGCACACACACAAGTACACACTCCGTCTGAGGGCAAAGCATCACTTATGAGGCTTGTAAAGCCAAACATAGGCCCAGCTTACACTAAACACACACACGCAGAGTCATGGATGTGGCATCATCCAACTGGCTGGAGACGAGCCAAGTGTGTGAACTTCTTGTTGCTTCTGTGTGATTAACGCGTGCCATACATCCAGCTTGTGTGTCACTCCTGTTGTAAATTTGGGCTAACATTCCCTAACCCAGAGCGCTTGGTTGGTGAAGGCTGATTGCTGGTGGGTGCAGTTGAGCCTGTGAGACAAAACTGAGGGAGAGAGCGTGTGCAATGGACTGTTAACGGCACAGAGACAAGCCAGCTTTCACATCACATAATGTCACTGCAGTGTGTGTGTGTGTTCAGGATAGTTGGGGAACACATGCATGAGTGTGTGTTATTGTGTGCCAACGATTGTGAGTGTATTTTAATGTGGTTGTGTGTATTTTTGTGTGATGTAGCAAAAACAAAAGGTTTGGGGACATGGCTAAGTTTGTGTGTGTGTTGCATGGAGGGAAGTGCTGTCCAGGGGGGACATCTTCTTCTGCTCCAGTTAGAGCGGTCAGACACCAGCGCAGTCCTCCACGGTCAACTTCCTGTCCATTTCCTGTTGCCCTCTGACCCTGACTGGCTGACTCGAGGTCCTAAGGGTTGTTTGTGTGTGTGTGTGTGAAGAAATGTGTGTGTGAAGAAAAAGTTTCAACAAAGAAGACAAGTATAATTTTATAAAGGTAAAAAAAAAATGCAGCAGCTTTATTTAGGAGCTGAAGAAAGTCCTGTTTTCATTCTTCTGGACTAAGATTTAATTACAAAGCGTGTCCAGTTATTTACTGTGATTACTGACTCTTTTTTTAAAGGAAACAATATGTTAATGAAGTGTTGGAGAGGACCGGACTGTCTCTGCCAACAAGTCCTGCAATATGATGCTAGTGTTGCCAGATAGAGGATTTCCAGCCCAAAACTCTTTCAAAAACTGCCCTTTATGCAGAACAGACTGTCAGTAGGAACACTACATACTGATCATTACTCCTTTGATAAAATAAACGGCTGCTTTTTCTCAGCTGAAAGAGAACCGGTTTCCCACTTCTGACAAAACATGTAGACACTGATAGATTTTAGGTCGAGTTTCCAGAGCTCCCATTCATTCATTTTGGGAAATATACAGCTTCACTACTTTACTGTCCTGCTCTCTTCTGTAACCTTTGTAACATTCTTACAGTTTGCCCACTTTGGCATCGTCTTAATAAATCTACTGCTGCAGCTTGACTTGCTGGATCATTGAGGTGAAATGGTGAGGGGGTGCTGCTATGAACTTTGGTGACTGATTGAATGAAGAGTATTTCAATATTATCTATAGAAGGTTGACTTAAAATCCACTAAACTGACCCTAATTCTCCCAAAGCTGAGTTTTACCTGCAAAATCAGAATCAAGCCACTTAATTGGGAGCGAAAAAACTGTATAGACATTCCTAGAAAAGATGTGGGCTTGCAGATATTAGTGTAACATCTCTTCACTAATGGGGCAGAACTGTGATTTACACCCAAAACATCACAGAACAGGACTTGCGGACCTGTTGCTGACAACAGTCTAGATGTTTGTTTTTTTTTGCTCTTTGCACCATTTCTTCTAACACAGATCTGGAATAATGATTGGTCTGACCACAATCCATGTTCCCACCGTGTGATGGTCCATCCCAGATGAGAATTTTCTCACACATCTAGGCACAAACTGGAAACACTGCTTTTGTGTCAGGTCAAAATTTACCAGTGAGGACCACACCTCAGCCAAAGTGAATGTACTGGTTTTATGAAGGTATGGATGATATTACAGAGTTCTCTGATTGGTTATCTGGGGATAAGAGGGAGAGGAAGGCAAAAGTGACAGGATGGATCAAGAAGAGATGGATGGATAAATGGATGGATGGATGGACGGATGGATGGATGGATAAATGGATGGATGGATGGATGGATGGATGGATGGATGGATGGACAGATGATGGATAAATGGATGGACAGATGCACAGATGATGGATGGATGGATGGATGGATGGATGGATGGATGGATGGAAGCACGGACGGATGGATGGATGATGGATGGACGGATGGAAGCACGGACGGATGGATGGATGATGGATGGATGGATGGATGGATGCAAGGACTGACGCACGGATGGATGGATGGATCGACAGACGCATGGATGATGGATGGATGGATGGACGGATGGAAGGATGGATGGATGGATGGACAGATGATGGATGGATGGATAAATGGATGGACAGACGCACGGATGATGGACGGATGGACGGATGGATGGATGGACGGATGGAAGGATGGACAGACGGATGGATGGATGGATGGATGGATGGATGGATGGATGGATGGATGGATGGATGGATGGATGGATG
>JBAMHW010000007.1:5788962-5816563 GCA_037177495.1 Rhadinocentrus ornatus | reverse complement strand
TTTTTAATTGCATTACAGGAAATAAAGAACTTTATCACAATATTCTAATTTTCTGAGACAGTCCTGTATATATATATCTTAGGAGGTTATCTGTTCTGGCTAAGTCCATCAGTGATCCCTCTCATTGTGATACCTCTTCTATCTGAACTACTTTCAAACTTCTTGTCCTAAATAATAACGAAATAATATGCAACAAACATCACCAGGCCTTAAAGATTAAACCATTTTGTATTTTTTTCCCCCAAAACAGAACTTTCACTTAAGTTTTCATGCATCAGGAATGATGACATGTATCTGTGTAAACCACACAAATCATCTTCATTTAAACTCTACAAAAGAAAGAGTCAGTGATGTCATTAAAAAAAATCCTGCAGGTTGAGTATGAGCTTGAACCATGATTCCGACAAATGATCTCTGTGACTCCACAGGCGATTTTCAGTGAAAAACTAAGAATTTTATGGAGCTGCCTGGTTGAATAATAGCTGATAAGGGTTCAGGGGGATAAGGGCTAAGGTAGCTGCTGTTTAGCATATGGCTAGGTGCTAAAGGAGCCCTCCAGACGCTTCTGTCTGCACTGTTAACTGCCAGCAGTGAACTTCCAGCCACGGCAACAACGTGAGACTCCACAGCTACCCATAGAAGATAATCTGATGTTAATTACCATGGGGTGCCAATAAATCACTCACAATCATGTCATAAACATGAAGGGGTCCTTCATGCATTATTATAGCTTAGCAGAGATGAGCAAGTGCAGGCCTTTCGCTGTGACACCCTCTGCTTTGCATAAAAGTCCCTTCATTATCCCGCCCCGTCATTCCCCTCACATCACAGCAAAGGTTTTACTTTAACGGCCTTCATCATGTCTTTCTTCACATTCACTCACATCACCCAAATTACAGCGTGCCTCCTGACTGAAGCGAGGCTTCACACGGAGCTCCATAACGCTGCGTTAATGTGGGCAGGAGGACGGAGGATGGAGCTAATTACAGACTTTTCAGCTTTTCATTATCATCGATTACTTAAACGATGCATTTAGAAACATTTTATGAAGTGATTCATTAAATTTGCATTTAAATGATTCATCCCTCTACTTTTTATATCCTCTCTTTGCTGCTCAGAATGCTTCCCGTCTCTGCATGCACTGGGTGAGAGGCTGCTGGTTCTACACTGGGCTCTTTGAAAGAGTACAAACATGAAATTACTGCCTTCTTAAAGGGGAGCATCCAAATCATCAGTTGTACATTCCAGATTTGGTGGAAGCAGCTGATGTTTCCTGGCTGCGTTGCTGGACTCAGCAGCAGCAGGATTAGAACAATGCAGAAGACAAATCTGCAGCACAGAGAGGAAGCTGCAGAGACGTGGGCAAGTGTTGCTTTCCATCTGCTGTTGATCATGTTTAACATTTTGTTTCCTCCGATCATACACCGCCATGTTATTTCATCTCATTTATAACATTGTTTGTATTTGTATATGTAATACCATAACCCTGAAGAAAATATGAAGAGGAAAGTGTGGAAAATGCAAGCAAACTGTGCTTTTATTTAACTACAGAGAGGAATATTTCACGTTTTCTCTTTTTATTTGTTGATTTAAATGAAGTTTTGTGTTTGTGTTGGGATAGAAAAATGCAGGGCTGCAATAAGAAGCATCTGTGAGAGGCTGGCTGTTGTATAAACCATGTACTTCATTAGTACAGGAACTGCTTCAAAATCTGCAGTATATAAAAAATACTTGTATGATGTAATGATTTGAAATATTAACATTTCCTGAAAGGCGGAATCATTTCAAGGAACGTGTGTTTCCACACTAAACTACAGGAAATACTGTAGTACATATCACAGGACTGTAAGTGGTGCTGTGATGCATCCACAGAATTACACCAAAAACAGAAAGAGACACAGAGCATGTGCAGAAACTTGTGTTGGCAGGGTTTGGGCAGTTAAGGGAGAGGTTTTGTCATTGGTTCATGAAGATGCGTTGGATTATAAACCCTGAAATGAAACAGTGGCCTGTTTAGATTTATTCGCTTTGGGACCTGGTAAAAAAAATTTATTCCGCTCCAAAAACCTAATTTCCCCGTTGGACAAAATGTCAAACAGTAAAAACAACTTAAGTGATAACACCAACCGAGGCGTGATCACGTCCTGATGACCAACAAATTAGCTGCATTTGCTCTGCAACAGCTGGCTGCTTTGAAAGAAATAAACTTGGATTTTCTCTGCATTTTGTTTCCATTTTTGTTAAATAGTAATACACATTATTGTTGACCTGAAGTGGCCCATTAAGAGCAGGATATTTTTCTTTTCTTTTTATTGAGCATGTAATGTTGTGTAAAGAAACTTACTTTTTCTTCATTTTTTTTACACAACTATTGATAAAAGAAAGCATACTATCCAACCTGAAAACTTTTGCACAATAACTGAGGCACAAAGCACATTATGAATTCAAAGCTAAAATATGCAAGAAAAAGCTTTCATGTGGTCTTTCCTTCAGTTAGCTTCTTTATTTCTTTGTGTTTGCTTGGATCTTTCATTAATTGTGCTGGCGGTCAGGTTTTTCTCCCCAGAGACTCTGGCAGATTAAAGGTTAAATATAAAACAATAAAAAGAAACACACAAGTTCCCTTCCCTCCTTCCTTCCCTATTCTGTCAATCTGCATATCTAATGAGCATGGAGGTGACTTGTACAACCTGGGCCTGGTCAGCGCCCGCATATTAAAGCAGCTGATGAAGAAGAGTGCGCTCAGTGCCCTCACAGCTGCACGGCCATGACCAAACATCTGCTTTGAATCTTCTGCTCTGCTGACCATGATGACGAGTCTGTTAGAGGCTGTATGTGTTTAGGCTGATACAGAAAATGACACAGCAGCTGCAGGTACGCAGACGGTCCCAGAGCTCCCATCCTAACCAATCAAACAAAACCAGAACACACCATGAACACCAGCAGATTGGTGTTCAGAGTCAGTCTGCTGCTGCTGAGGACATCATGAGAGATGGGTCCAATCAGCTAATTTAACTTTCCATATAAAATCACCCACCTCTTTATTAGGGGTCCACCTTGCCTTCACTGGGCAAAAATTGCATCCCATAATGGAATAACCATATCTCTGAAACCACAAGGTCTGTTTTAATACTTTTGGAGTAATAGTAACAGGAAACAGAAGATTTGTTAAGATGTTTTATTTCAGTATATGTGTTACTGCCTAGAATAAATGAAGATGAAAGTTCAGGAAAGGTCTCCAAAATAACCATTTTGGCACAGTTTGGTATCATCTCTCCACAAATTGGGGCCCCCCTGGTTTTAAAAGTTTAAGCATTGGATCTGTAAATTAGGTGCAGGTAGGAATGAAGATCAATAAAAGACCTGCAATTCAAAGGTTTAGTGAGAGTCTGGAGGCGTATCAGGAACTGAACAACGAACATTTGCTTTACTTTTATTCAGTTTTGCTGGAAAATCAACTGAGAACGGAAACTTTGGCTCAATCTGATGAGCTGCGGTTTTAGTTTGAGTCTTTTTTACTGTCAACAACAACTCTGAAAACTCATCTTGGACACAGCTGATATTAAGCAAATTAAATAAAACTCTGACGTTCATCATAAAGCTCTTTCTTTGAATCTTTCATATAAACAGAGCTGTAATGAGGCCGCTGCTGCGTCAACAGCGTGTCACTGTGATTTACTGTTCGGGCTTTCATCATGAACACCACTTCACACACACACACACATAATACAAACAAAGTGTTAAAATGAACGAGCACACCGCCTCAGTCTCTGTTGGTCCAAACTTTCTGCTTCATTTGAGCACAGACTACATGGTTTCTCCATCTCAGGGGCTCGTCCGCCACACTGCATCCTCACTGTAATGTACCCCAGGGCTGTATTAGATTTAGCTGCTATCAGCCTTATTTGTTCGTTTTACCCAGTCAAGTACACATGATGTACAGTGCAGCTCTTCATCCACTTAGAGCATGGCAGATAAGAGCTTTCTTTATCCTGCTTATCTTACAGAAGATAAAACATGCTCAGAGGCCGAGTGGAAATGAGATGTGGCGACAAAGCGCATCTTTAAATGAAAAGGTGTTTCTTTATTTCCAATAATCACGGCCTACATAGAGTGTGAAATGCTTGCATCTTGGTGCGCGTGTAATAGAGTTATACAACAGCATCTGAGTGTAAAAAGCATAAAGTCTGCATAAGTTAACGCATCAATATGAGTGAAGGGAAGGTTGCAGAGGGACAAACATGAATCCCATTTCCTGCATCGCTTCACCTGTTCGTAGAGTGTGTGTGTGTGTGTGTGTGTGTAAGTGGTGAGTGAGGGATGATGTCCACTGACGTTCAAAAGGCCAAATGTTCACCCCGGAGAGTGCAGGCTGTAGTGATTTACATCAGTAAACATTAAAAATGTTTTAGAAAAATATTAATTTTAAAAATTACATATAATTATAAATTATTAATCTTAATATCGACCATACCTCGGGGCACCACCACACAAATAGCTTTAATACTAATCTAATGGCTGTGTGGATAGCATTAGTCCATTAAATTAATTAATTTCATTTCAGAAACTTTCCAGATCTTGATATAACTTAACGTCCACTCCTTCCCAAGTTAGGTTGACCTGTGACCTGTGAGCGATCAGCCTCCCACTCCCGGCTGGGGGGAGGGCATTGTCCTGTCTTTAAGGAGGAGAAGTCCATCAAGGGTTTAATTCAGTTAGGAGATTAAACAAAAGTTTCAAATCCTTCCCTTTGAAGATGCTGGAATCGCTACAAGGCGAAAGGCCTTGCATCACCTGTCGGCCAGTTCGAGGCCGGACCTCTGTGAAGTGATTTTTATTTTTTATTTTATTATATCTTCGGCTCTGATTCCTGATGATGTATCAGGACAACCGAGTCAGACGGAAACTTACACCTGGAGATCAGGGTTAAAATCCTTAACGAGCCTCTGAGGAATCATGAGGGATGTCATAATAGTCCGAGACATCAAGTCAAACGTCTGATGGGTGTCTGAACTCAGCCAGGGACACCACAGAGATGCTTTTTATTTAAATCTTGTTGGGCTCAGTAAGTCTGCATGTGTAGAGGATAAGAATGAAGGAACATTGTCTGCGGTAATACAGACTAGTTTCTTTCCACCAGGTTCCAGTAGCTATTGTTTGTCTCAGACCAGCAGCAGCTATGTTCTGCCAGGTGTAAGCTGGAATAAATGAGACTGGAGACATTTCGTTTTCACGCTGAAATCTGCGTCATCTTCGGTTCTATGGCTTGACCACAGGTCCATAGCGGTGGCGAAACATTGGACTGTGGCCACGTCCTTCACATCACCCTCATGACACTCATCATACAGGGCAGGAAGAGACATGCGGTTAAAATAGTGACGAGATGGCAGTGATGCCGTTTGTCCAAAGTGTTGATGAGTTTCTTAAATCCCGGGTTGTTCACTGTGTTAACTGAGCACTAAACAAGTTATGTTTGTTTACAACGTTTGTTACCGCTCTCTGTCTTTCTGGGAGCTGGTGGATTATTTAGTCACGACTCACAAAAATTGAACATTTTTCTATTTCCTAGTGTTGCGTCAAAAGCCCCCGTGTGCACGTCTACGTGAACGAGCGCAACATTTCACATGCACGAATATCGCCTGTTGCTTGGCTGGAGGAGGGCAGCGATTTCCGCCTCATCACGCAAGTTCCATAGAAAATTAATGGAGAAGGAGCGACGCCGCCTTCCGTGTGTCCAGCCTGAGGTGTTTGCATCTGGAGTTAAAATTAAACCAAAGCGGTTGGGGCTGTGGGAGGAGTCTGCAACAGTGGGAGGAGTCTGCAGCAGAGCAATGTTGCAATGCCAGTGGCGCTCGATTTTAAACTGAAAACAGCACAAGAGTAAGCTGCGGAGAAGCAAAATAATCGGACCATTTCATTTTTATGATCGTTGAAAACCCAGATCGAAATTGAGATTAAAATTCGATTAATTGCCCAGCCCTACTGCTGCCACATAATCTGCAAGATAAAAATAAAGAGTAGACTTAACAGCCGCTTTCTGGCTCAAGTTTGAATGATGGTTTTTGTGTCTTGGTCATGATTTTAAAACGTGATATTGGGCCATACTGTGAAAAAGTCTTGTTGATATTTTTTAGACAAATTCTGCTTGAGCGAAAAAAAAAAAAAAGAGTCAATCTGGCTGCAGGAGCAGAGAAAATTTAACTTGATGAGATAAAAATGAGTCGTGTTGTTTGTCATTACAGCACATTTATTCAAAATTACTTTTACATTCGTTATAGAAGGAAAATTAAATCGGTGCTAAATCTAAAGCTTTGAGTATGAAAAATTAAAGTGTGTAGTTTCAGACAGATTAGAAGTTTTTTACCACTTTTCCTGGAAGCCTGAAAGACTTTCTGTCTATATCGCCCTGGAATTATTGCTTTGATTCTGGGTGATTTCATCATCACAGCTGAGTTTTTTTTAACATCCTTGAAGCTGGAAATGAAGAGGCCCAACATGTGTTTCATCATGACTGAAATGTGCTGAATTTGTTTTGGGGTTGAGGAGCATTTCATTGGTCTATGCGATGTTTGATTGAGGATCTGCTTCTGCTTGTTTTCTGATTATAGAAATCCAATGTTTGTTTTTTTAACATGGTTGAAAAACAGCGGTTTTCTTTACTTCTCTGTTCCTGAGCATCACGTGACAGCTAAATATCTCTTTACAGCACTGCCTCACACATTAGCAACTGCAAATGAACTGATTAAAGAAACACAAGAAAACATTATTAGTGAGGAAAAGAAAGGGAAAAAGTGGTAGAGGAGGAAATAAGATGAGTCAACATTGGACTGACTTTTATTGGCTGGAGAGAGCACAGAGAAGAGGCAGGATGCAAGACGGATGCTGAACTAGCTGTCGTTAGGGGATACATCAAGGAAAAGAAATCTGGTAATGTTCAGTAGTGGGGTTTTAAAAAAGTATTTCATCCCTTTTCCACATGATGACCATCACGTCTCTTGTGTTTTGATGATCCAATTATCGTGCTATATTTGCAAATCTGAAGATGACATCTTTGCAAACCCTCAATTTTCTCAACATGTTGTGAAGGTTGTAATATTTTCCATCCTCCGTGCTCCTCTGCTTGCTGTCGGTTACCTTTCAGAGGAAAAGGAAGATTTTTTATCGACAGCCAGTAAAGATTTCCGCAGCCTTCATCTTCATCTATTCTCTTTTCTCTTTCTTCTTTCTTCCGTGACAGAACGCTGCGGACCTCCGTGACAGTGTTTCCTTTCATCTTTGTGGTCTTGTTTGCGTCTTCTAGTACATATGACGCTTCAGATGAAATATTCCCACTCGGCTGCTCCTCACCACATATGTTTTTATCACTACCAACCATTTCCACAGAAGCTGACTCTTTCAGTCAAATGAGGATCTTTCATATCACAGTCCATTTATTAAAATCATTAAAAGCATTAATACATGTAAATTGCATGAACCGGAGTGTGAAGTCATTTTCACTGCAGCACGCAGAAACACACCAACCTGCCTCCGAAGCGACGGCAAAGTCGGGGATGAAGTTCAGCTTCGATAAGCAGAGAGAAAGTGTTCACACACACACACACACACACATACACAGAGCAAAGCGATGATTCTAATCTTCCAACCCAGCTTCCCGGGATTAGACACGTCCCTTTAGGATGTTAATTTAAACATTTGCATATATGTGAACATGCTTGGTTACGCATGTGTCTTTGTTCAGCTTTGTCAGGCAATTAATCCAACATTATCAGATGATTTCAGCCCAACAAGATGGTGTGATATTTATCTCTGCTGGAGCGGCAGTCAGAACTTTTCTTGTGTTGGATGATTCCTGTTTTTGAAGCAAAGTTTTCAACAAACAGTGAAGTGATTTGCTGCAGCTCATGTTTGTCCATCAGAAATATTTGAGGAAAATTAATTCTGAAATCAGCCTTTGGGGGAAAAAGATATACACAATATTACCAAAATATTGGGATGTCTGCTTTTCTTCACACGTGAACTTTAGTAACATTTTATTCTCAATCTGTTGGTTTTAATCTGGACTTGGTTCTGCCTTTGCAGCAATAACACCTTCAATTCTTCTGGGAAGGCTTTCCACATGGTTTAATAGTGTGTTAATGGGAATTCGTGAGCATTCTTCCTGTGAAATCAGGCACTGATGTTGGATGAAAGGGCCTGGTTCACAGTCTCCTCTCTAAAGCTGGATTTATACTCACGCAGCGTCTGTGTAAGGTCCGCAGAGGCTCGACGCACACCTCTTCCAGACCTAACAGGCACCCTTGCTTGCAGCACGGTTAAGCGGTAGTACTCCCTTGTGATTGGTCTGTTTGAGGAACTTCAACACAACACAACAAACAAATTTCAAAAGCAAATTTCACAGTCATCCCAAAGGTGTTGTGTTCCTCCAAACTACACCAAACTATCTCCTCCATGTCTTCATGGACCTTACTTGGAACACCTGGATTTAATAGTTTGGCAGGGGTGTCTAAATAATATTGCTTATATAGTGTATACAAATAAATAAGTATTCTTTTTAATGCTCCATGTATAGTAGTAATGATTATTTATATTTCGCAATGTCTGGTAGAACTGTACTGGATTGCTATCCGTAGATTCTGACACCGGGACATTTTGGACAATAGTACTGTTACGTGTTTTCAACCTCAGTTACTTGTATTCAGTCATGTGATGATCTTCAGGTGAACATTGTGGTGGTCAAATAAATCTAAATAGCTAATTTTGTTTTAGAAGGTGCGAAAGGTTGTCTGAGTATTTCAACAATTTAGAAGTGACTCCAGCATTAGATACCATTATATTGAGCTATGGGAGGTCACAAGTTGCGTTTCCATTACAGTTATTTGCAAAATAAAAGCAATATATCTAAAAATTCGACAAAGTACAGTAGTGATTTGCTTCCATTTAATAGTGTTTAGTGCATAAGCCGCAATTCTCTTAAAATCTCGTCCCCTGAGACTCCACCATGAGGAAGATGGAGAGTTGTTATTCCTTGCAAAACTCTGCATTTCGCTGTTGTTTTTAGTCAAGAATGATGTTTTTTTTTTCACTTTAATTATTTGTAAAAGGATTTCCGTCTCTTCTCCTGTCCATAAATACCGCGCGATCTTTGCTTGAAATGAACTGGTGATGTGACCACTTACGTCACGTCCCGTGGCGTGTAAATGTGAAATAAAGTGTTTCCATAACACTTAATGATATACTTCTATATCGACATATCTGAAAAAAACACCTCATGACAGCGTAAAGACTTTTTAGCAAAATTTGAGAGATTTTTCAAAATGTAGGTGTTTCCATTACAAGTTTTTATTGCGATATTTAGGTTTTGCGCAATTTTGGGGGGAATGGAAAAACAGCTATCAATCCTTTAATATTCTCTCAGAAAGATATACCTTGAATACGAGAAATACCCGTCAGTTCGGTCGCTGGTATCTAAAACTGTCTGCTGCTTCAGAGCAGCATCTGCGGGGCTGAGCAGATGACAACATGGAAAATCTTGAAAATCTAGAATGTCTCGGTGTGTGGATAGGTAAAATTGGGATTATGACCTTTTATGACAAATCCTGCATTGTTTCTCCTCCTGTAAGTACACATTATGTTGTTTTTAGAGCACTGTTGCTACATGTTTTGGGGGTAAATATACCATGACTGGCTGTTTCACTCTATTATCGCCTTGATTCTTTGTGGTAGCCCAGTCTGTGTCGTCTTCGTCAGAATAATTGTTAGGGCGTCCTAGTAGATGAAGCTAAATAATTCATTCAAGTTAAACGTAGCTCAACTCGTGTTGTTACCAGCCTCTTGCTTAGCAACCACAATCTTGATGAGTTTTATCACCACATGAGCTTTAACATAGCACCAACCTAACAGAGAAGCATCCTAATCAATTGATTTAGAAACCTTTAACCGAGGGATCACTGCATCATTGTCTCATCTGCCTTTTCAAGATTTGAATAAAAATAATGAATTGAAAATATTAAAATAATGGAAAGAGAAAGAAACTTTCCCGACATTAAGAACCCATTCTCCACACACATTCTGGTCTACAATGAGCTTGCTTGATGACTTCATGTTATGCAGAAAGATGTGACATAACACGAATACAAGCAATAACCAGTTTTCTGTTGCAACTGCTGTTTTGAAAGATTAAGAAAAACAATTTATAGAGCCTTTAGTTACATGTTGCAGCTGGGATGTGGATACATGGTCACGTGGAGATTTTATAGTGTTTCATCTCTGGTGCAGTGACCAACAAGATGCTGATACTGATTACATGCATCACGCTCTGCTGGTGTGAATCACCGTTAAGGTGGAATGAGTCTGCAGTGCCTGCTCTCTAGTGTCAGATCTGAATACAGCTGGAAAATAAAAGCTTTGAAGGGTTTCCCAAGTTTAATTCTTCTGTAAATCAGAGAGGGATCACGCCTTTTTTTCTTTATTTTTAAATAAAAGTGCAAGCTTTTATAAAATGGATTAAAATAAGTTTCTTCTATAAGTTTGAGCACTTGTGTGTGTGAGAGAGAGTGTGTTGCAGACCTCTATCTGAACAAGATGCTGACCAGTTCCACACTTAGCATCCAAATTAGCTACAACACATACACACAGGTAACGTGTGTGTATGTGTCTTGTGACCCATCTGCAGCAGCATAAACAGCCTATAAGAAGAAATGCATGTAGGGGTGTGTGTGTTTTATCAGGACATGCAGCAGCTAGTAGCACTGATCTATCCCATAAGTCACTGGGGCTTTTGCTTCCTATTGATCTGGAAATGCTTACTGACACACACACAAACACGCGCACACACACATACTGCCAACTCGTTCACAAAACACAGTTCATGCAGATGAAGAGAATGAATGCAGCATCTTCATCATCCTCTTCTACAGTGGTTATTTATGATTGGAAAAATATGCTAATATTAAAGTAAAAGTTGAATTTTAAAACATACAATCAGATCTCTGATTGGCTGTTTTCTTGGTAATGAGACTCTAAGAGCTGGTGTTGCTAGGAGACAAGCTTTCATCTTCTGTGATGGGGACTAGGGAGTAGTTTTCTTGCATAATAAGTCATTATCCACTGACCATTAGTGATTTAAAGGGCAGTCTGCGTATTCTCTGCTTTAAAATATGTTTGTGTTTGCAGCTGAATTTGTAAAGTGATAGTAACTGGGTGTGGTATCCTGCTGGAAGTAGCATCAGAAGATGCTATACTGTGGTCATAAAGGGATGGACATGGTCAGCAACAATACTCAGGTAGGCTGTGCTGGTTAAATGAAGCTAAGTTGGTACTAAAGGGCCCAATATGTGCCAAGAAAATACCCCCACACTATTACAACACCAGCAGCCTGAACTGTTGAGACAAGTCAGGATGGAACCATGCTTTCATGTTCCCACCAAATTCTGACTCTACCATCTGAATGTGGAGCTGAAATGGAGAGTCATCAGACCAGGCAATGCTTCTTCATCTTCTTTTGTCCAATTTTGGTAAGTCTGTGTGAATTGTAGCCTCAGTTTTCAGTTCTTTGCTGATAGGAGTTACACCCGGTGTGGTCTTCTGCTGCTGTAGCCCATCTGCCCATCTTCAAGGTTGAACGTGTTGTATGTTCAGAGATGATGTTCTGCAGACCTTGATTGGAATCAGTATCAGTTGAGTTCTGGTTGCCTTTCTATCATCTCTCCCAAATCTGCCCACTGACAAGTTGACAAGTTGACTGGGGCAGTGTCTACTGATGAGAATGCTGTATTGGTCTGTCACGATAAATTAAGAGCTGAGCCAAAAGAGATCAGGTGATCTCCATCCAACCCTCATCTGTGATCAAATGCTGTGAATACTGCAGTGGTTGTGTGTGAAAATAAATCAGTAGTTTCTGTCCTTTCTTCCTCATACTGATGCTCAGATTGAACTTCATCATGTTGTCTTGACCATGTCTACATGACTAAATGCACTGAGTTGCCACTATTTGATTAGCTTATTAGATATTTGTGTTGACACGCCGTTGAACAGGTGGACCTAATGAAGTGTTCACTGAGGGTTTGAGTGTAAATCTGCATGAAATTCCAACATTGGATGAAATGATGTGAGATGCTGCAACCCTAAAACACAGCAGATTAAGCACTGGCCTCAGGTGTGTTTCAGAGCTCTGCAGTGAAGTTGAGCTTTATTTTAAAAACTGAAATATACACACAGCTGTAGGATCTGGTTCATCTATGGCTCGAGGCATTTTGCTGACCTTTAACCTTCAACCAAGATTTTTGTGTCTCTTTGTGATTGTTGGATCCTGGAAACTTCACCTTAACTTCAGAAAGTTGCTGCAAATATCCAAATTTACGCAGCGGATTTCTGCAGAGGATGAATATCATTAATTCTGCATGATTTTTCTGCTGTTGTTTCCATGTGACTTCCTTCGTTTCTGCTGCCAACACGGTCTTTAAATTTCAATCTCTGCCATAGGTTGGGGATTTCCCCCATGATATAATCTGAACAATCGATTATAATTCTAAATGTTTAAATTACCGCTTTTGCACTCTCTCACCGATCAATGTGATAAAATGAAAACAGAAGCTCAAAAGGCAAATTCTTGAATTGGTCATTAGTTTTTATCTTCTTTAGTTAGTCTTATTTTCCTTTAACATGCAGGGGTTTGGATGCTCCGCTCTCTTGTGTATCTAATCAGATACAGTTTTCATTGATTGAGACATGACAGTATGCAGGTTTTCTTCTTTCCAAACACGTCTTTTAATAGAATTTCTTTCCACAACTGCATCTTTTCCATTATATTTTTCGATCTCAGTATTTTTCAGGTACGTTAACATGTTGTAGCCTGCATTTTTTTATGTCATCTGCAGCTTTTGCTCTACAACACCAAAAGATTTCATAGCAAACCCAACCTTCAGCTCTTTTCGCAGCTCATCTCTGCGGTTATTTTAAAGGAAGACTGAACTTTGTTGTGAGCTGGTCTGGTCCCTCTGCCTCTCCCGCTGGGTGATGAAGCTTCAGAGAGAAAGAACAAAGAGTGACAGGCTGAGAAGCTGGTAGAAGTGAAGCAGCAAAAGCAGAAAGGACAAAAGATTAAAGACAAGTGGACAAGAGGGTGTAGAAATGAGCTGATGAAGGGCAGGATGAAGAAAACAGATGGAAGAGTAGAAATAACCTTTTTGTGGTTTTGGAGAGTTAGGTACATCTACTGGTGCTAGCAGTGACTGGTTACCTGGTAAATACATTAATTTGCAAACATAAACAATTTATAGGTCCTAAAATGAGGTAATGGCATCCTCATATGGACAACGATTTAAAGTTCATGACATTATAATTAGAAAAAAGTGTGAACAGGTGTGATTTGCTTGGAAGGGTTGCAGGAGAAAGTCTGTTCCCTCAATAAAGAACACAACATTATGGCTTGTGTTTGCAAATCTGCATCTAAACAAACCACAAGACTTCTGGAACCATCTCCTTTCAGCAAACAAGACCAAGGTGGAGATGTTTGGCCAGAATGCACAAAAACCCAAACAGCATATCATGCAAACTGTCAAACACAAAGGTAGAGGGATGATGATCTGGGCTTGTTCTGCAGCCACAGGACCTGGACACATTGCAGTCATTGAGTGGACGACAAACTCCTCTGGATACCAAAGTATTCTGGAGCCAGATGTGAGAACATCTGTCTGACAGCTGAAACTGGCTCATACCACAGGACAATGATCCCAAACACAGCAGCAGATCTACAACAGAATGACTGAAAAAGAAAAGAATCGAGGTGTTGACATGATCTAGTGATAGACAACGCTGGAAGCTTCTGTGGGTTTATCTATGTTAAATACCGACAAAGCAAGTATCATATTATAGAAAATCTTAGTGTCACTGATTACTGAAAATTGATATTAACGATTACTAGGGTTAAACAGAACCCAAGTCTGGTGAGGGCCAAAGATACAGATCATGACAAGTAAACTTTAAGAGTTCTGTACAAAAAGTAGCTCGAGACCTACTTTACACATGTCTAGAAATCTATTTTATTTATTTCCCATGCCTCTCTTTAGTCTCTCCTGCTTTTGTCCTTTATTGTAATGCACTTTGTTACGTCAGCTGCAGAGAGGTGCTACACATTGTAAATGAGCTTAACTCGGTTACCTAGTTTTGCATCGTGCAGCTGTGGAGTTGCTCCGTCTCTCTGCAGCTGCAACGCTAAACCAGTTTTTCCTCCGCAAAGTTGCTTGGTTCAGTTTTCCTCCTGAGAGCATCACTGTCGAGCTGCAGCCTCGATTCTCAGATACGGACTGCCGTTCATATTCAGGACTCTCAGTTTTCCTGCAGCAAAGGAGGACAAAAGAATTCTGTCGTACTTTATTTTTTTCATTCCGAAAAAACAAAACAAAACTTTATCTGACGGTAGGTAATGACACAAAGTCTGATGAGTTATTCCTTTTTCACTCAACAGTCAAATTGTCTCAGCACAGACTTGAGTTGTTGGAGCTGCTTTCTCGCAGCATGAGGAAAGGAGGCTGTTGAAATAAGGTTGCGTTCTGATGTAAATCTCTGGTGGCAGCTGAATTTATGAGTAAACATAAAAACGAAAGGAAGTTATAATTTATTTTGCCCCTCATGTTCCTGGAGCGTGGAAATGGAGGATGGGTCTCCTGCTCCAGTTTTTGTCACAATGCTTTCTTTTTTTTTACTATTTACATAAAAAAGAGAAAAGTTAAAAAGCTGAGCATTAAATATGTGGGAACTAATGAGTAATTCTGTCTGCTCAGCCTTCAACACCAAGAACTTGGCTTTTCCTGTGGGATAAATGAGCAGAAATTCCCCTGAGATCAGCTCTACACAGCAACGTCTTGTCTGTACAGCTTGTCAGCGGCTCCTCAACATGCCTGTCACATGTTGTTTGTGTGGTCGGTCATACGTGTCAGCATCAATCTGTGTGCAGCATCATTGGGCCGACACATCCATCAGCTGCAGGTACACCACCACCGTCGGATCAGACGGTCACACCTAATGTGCAATCAGCTTGGAAAAAAAAAAAACCAGAAAAGGGAAAGCTCCGGATGTGCGCTCATGTGAGCTGCTTTACATCCTGCAGACTTTTATTGGACTCATTTGAGACTCATAACATGTCTAACCCCAATTCCTAAAAAGTTGAGTGTGTGTAAAATGTCAATAAAAACAGAATGCAATGATTTCATAAACTCATATTTTATTTCCAATAAAACATTTGACTGAGACATTTCACTCTTTCAGGTAAAAAATCAGCTCATTTTGAATCTGATAGCAACAACACATCTAAAAAAGAGTAGCTCCAGGGGGATGTTTAGCATTATGTAGCATCCCCTCTTCTTCTAACAACTGTCTGTAAACATCTGGGAAGTGAGGAGACCAGTTTCTGGAGTTTTAGGAGAGGAATGTTGTCCCATTCTGATCTGATGCAGGATTCTAGCTGCTCTACAGTCCTGGACCTTGGTTGCTGGATGGTTTGTATTGGTGAAAGGTCTGGACTGCAGGCAGGCCAGTTCAGCAGCCGGACTCTTCTCCTGTGCAGCCATGCTGTTACGATGGATGCAGGATGTGGTTCAGCATTGTCTTGCTGAAATTTGCAAGGCCTTCCCTGATTGATTTCTGAAAGTCTTCCTGAGTCCATGCAGTGATTTCCAGTAGAGAATCGTGTCTGGTTTTAAAGCAGTGCTGCTCCCCAAGTGCCCAGTTTTGACCTTCAGCCTTGTCTCATGCGCACAGAGATTCTTCCTGATTCTTTGACTTTAGATGGTGGAATCTTCACTGCCCTCACAACTTTACATGATGAAATGTCTCAATCTGATATAATCTTAATGGCTGTTCACAATAAAATCTGGGTTTGTGAGATATGCAAATTATTGCGTCTCAATTTTTGTGGACATGGAACATAATCCACTGGCTCAAACCAAATTTTTTTCAGGTTTTTTTGGAAATATGTGAAGATATGATGGGTGGCTGAACATTTTTCAGCACTTCTTTATGTCTCCTCAGACATCAATATTTTTGCAAACAAGCTCAAAATTCATCAAACCTCCATCCACACTGAAAGCTCCTGCAGAGAAGCTGTAAAATGTGATCATATCTGGTTGGAATGATGCACAAAACAGCTGGTTTAAGGAGCGATTGTTTAGAAGAAAACAGATCTTTTCCCTTTTATGTCCCCACTGAGACGGAGAGACGTGACTCTTGTTGGAATTGGCTGTCAGAGCGGACTTACAGAGCTGTCAGCGCTGTTTTCCATGCATCAAACAATCACTAATGTTGTAGGTTTAAAGTGTTCCTGTTTACGCCTGTCTCTTGAAGTTAACTCACACACTCACTCATCACACAGCGAAGCTGAGACAGTAAACCGAGTGACCCTGGCCCTGTAAATAACGTCAACCGATGGGGAAATAAATAAAAAAAAATCATATCTGAGGAACCTGCAGATCACATCTAAGAAGGGACCGAATTAGCGACGAGGTGAAATGAATCCACATGCAGAAACAAACGCCAGCCAGTCAATTATTAATAGTCCAGAGAAAGAAAAAAAAAAGAGCACACACACACACACACTCGTATTCACACCCCTGTGGAATCAGCCTACTATGAAGGAAAAATTCAATTATCCTACAAAAGTGAATAAATTTGCAGCATCGGAGCCCCGCGGCTGTAGCTGCTGCTGCCTTTTCCCAGGATGCACTAAGGGGGGTTGAGGAGGGGGTCGGTGAGGCTTATTAGTGGGACCTCAAAATCTTTAAGTTCTGTCAGTAAAAAAGCAACTAGCTGACATGCAGTTGGAGTGTGTGAATTTGTTTCACCAAAACAAAAGACAACCTGCAAAGAAGCAGAATTAAATGTATAAAGAAGTTAAACAAGTCAAACTAAAACATTTCAGCTTTCCAGTAAATGTTCTTTGAATTAATGTAGAACAGTCACTTTACATAGAGCAGATTTAACGCATCGGATGTGCAAATTAGTGCACGGTCATAAAAACATAATGCATAACATGTAATATGCACATTGAAAATAATACAATTACCTCACATCATACAGTGCTGTACAAAAGTCTTGTTCCAACGCTAATTTATATATATATTTCCAAGAAAACCAGAAATATGTTCAAACATGTGAGGCAAAAACTGATTCTAATGAGCTTTAAAGCGAATATTTGGTCTGCATAGCTTCAGGAATGTTCTCCAGACTTCTTGATGGACTTTCCAAAGCTCCTCCGTTTTCTGTCCAGATGATCCCATACAGCTCCATTAATGTTGAAGTCTGGCTTCTGTGGGAGGATTCATCCCTCGGTCAGACATGTTGCCACTGATTTTCACACCAATTCTTATGTCGTGTAGCATTTTTCAGCCTTTTCTCCCCGTTTCCTGAATGGCTTCTTGATAGGCACTCTTCCACGGAGACCATTTTTGATGAAGCTTTTGCGAACCGTAGACGCATCAGTTGAAGGTCCAGATGCATCTATGAGGTCCTGGTACGGGTCTTTGCTGGATTTGTTTGCATTACATCTTCTTTTGTCCTTCACTTGTCCAGTTTCCTCTGATGTCTTAAGGATGCAACGCACACCATGCTGAGATATGCCAGGATATTTAGCTAACAGCTTTTTGGGAATCACCTTGTTGCTGTAGAAATCCTACTTCCTGTCTGACAAACTTTGTAATAATTATTGTTTCAGTGATGCAACTAAAAAATGTTGAATACATTCTGTGTCTTTGTGACTAGCTGCTAGTAACAAAGAGCCTAAAGATACAGTTCAAAATTACTTCTAACTTGTGTGTCATGTGTGGACACAGCACTGGTTCATCCCTTGAGTTAGAAGCCTGGCTGCTGGCAAGAGAAACATAAAAAAAATAAAGCTGCATTAACACATAAATTAAAAAATGTTTTAAATAAAAATATTCCAATTTCTTAAAGGACTCTCATGGACTACTTACCCAAATGCAAGGTGATGTAAGAAACCTGTGGCATGTTGGATTCTCCGGGTTCTTTACTGCTGTGAACTCCATCAGAAGTTTACGTCCAGGCTGCAGAAAAGTTTTGCTGTTTATCCAAACTGATGAAGAACCAGAGAAAGAATCAATTCAGCCGGCTGAATATTTTATTGGGTCTTTTGTAATCTTAGATTGTGTGAATAGATTTTTTTTCTTCTTACGGCTAAAAAGTAACTCTTGAGTGGGAGTTGAGTTTTTCTGTCCACAGGCTTGTACCATATCGACTGACTTTTTATTATAAAGCAGATATTTTCCAGCACAGTTGTTCATCATTTGTACTTCCGAGTCTTCAGAGACTCCCAACAACATTCTTACATCACAACTTTATCTAACTCCAGGTAACTTTAGGGAGCTATTATTTGGTTTCTGCCTCAAAAAAAAAGAGCCTTTAAACCGCTTCAAGCATCCAGTTAGACCTGGGGAAGGACTGACATTCATGCTTTTAATTATTATTTATATTTCCTTTGTTTCTTTCAATTTTTTTCTATTTTTTTTATTAATTTAATAATTTATAAATTCATTAAATCATTCTAATTTGTTTATTAATAATTTTATTTATCAATTTAATTTCCATTTTTCATTTTATTTTTTCTTATGTTATTTATTTATTCAGTCATCTATTTATTGTTCTTGTTTAGATTCAGATTAACATAAAGATAATAAACTTGTAGGGAACATATTAGGCCTAAATGTGTGTCCACATTTCGATTGAAAAGGATGTCCTCTTACAGAACAATGGACACCAAGTGTCTTCTGAGACAGAAATTTCTGTGCAGGGCCATAATGGGCTCCACCGGGTGTCCATCTTCTTCTAGATGGAGTCATTTGTCTGCCTAAAGACAAACGTGGACCATGGCGTCCACATAGAGGTGATAATGGGAGCATCCAGGTCTCAAAAGACTTCCCTGTTACCTTGGAGTCACTCTGATGCTAGAAAAGGTTCTGTCGACTATAACTCATTCAGTGGAGTAAAACTAACGAGCCCGTACTGTCCTCCTGGATTCACTAAGATCTCTGCTGAGCTGGAACAGAATCAAAACTCAGCCTGTTTACATAAATACGTCTGGAAAGCAGAATCAAATTTAATCGTTAGAGACCGAGTCGGTCATTTATCTCCAGAGAGCAGAGAGAAAAAGAAAACCTGAACCAATCCGATATGAGTGTTTCACTGAGCTGCTGTGCAGCACAACATCTCCTGCTTCAAATCAGCAAAGTGAGACCCAGTTTGTAGAACCAGAGAAGAGTTTTTCCTTTAAACAGATGCAGATGTGCTGTGGCTGCCAGCTTCCAGGCCGGCCGCCGTTTGTGTATTCAGGTCAGTTTGTGCATTCAAAGCAAACGCAGGCCGTGTTTCTCTGCATCTTTAATGACCTAACACACACACACACACTTCCAGATCCCCTCTCTCACACTCTCAGCAGGATGCAGTGGTCAAATATTTATGTCCAGCAGTAGCTGCTGTGTTATTGTAGTTGATTTTGCTCCGGGCGTCTTCTCGCAGATGCTTTGCTTCGTTTTAAGGCGTCACTTTCAAATACAAAACGCTGCAAATCACAACTTTGCTTAATTCTGCAGGAGGTTCGCTCAAAACATCTTTATTACCTCTTTTTACTTAATGCTGAAGATTCTTGTTAGCAAATGTTTTGTGCTAATTAACCAAATAGTGATTTTTTTTGTTTTTCCTCCAGGGGTGTTGACGGCGTTGCATCACACTGAGCTTCTAAAGAAACACCAACAGCTTACAGTCTGTTCAGGGTCCCACTCCTCCCAGAGACGTGCAATATTTAAGACTAAATTTGAAATGTGTAAGAATTTATGTCAGACAGAATAATTCCCAGTGATGATGATGCGGATGATACAGTGGACCCAAAGATATAAATGATGATGGAGGATGTTTAATTTAAGTAAAAGATTATTTATCAAGGAAGTTTTTAACTCTTTTCCTCTTTAAATAAAATATCCTAAAGTCAAATCTAAACCCCTTAAACGTGAGCCGAACAGATTAAAAGGCCTCTGCTCATCCATCGCTGCAGCAGGTTTAACGGCTACACGAAGCTGGCGTGGCGATGCTGCAGCAGCTTATCGATCAGCCGAGAAGGGATGTTAAACATGAATTATTCCTGAATCGATGAAGCATGGCGCTGCTGCTCAGGTGAGTCAGGTTTGGAGGGATAAAAGAAAAACGGATAAAAGCGACTGTGGAAAATCAGTTTGGAGTTCACATTGTAAATGAAAATCAGAAAGGATCAAACTCAGCTTTATCTGTACTGTACAAAGTTAGTTCAAGGTCCGATTCAATCTAATTCTTTCTGGTACAATTATAATCCTATTAAAACAAATCCATTATATGATCCACATTATATAACCTATCACTAAAAATGTCATATTTATTCATGGAGGGTAAAGGGAGCAGAGAGGAGCCCAGTGCATTATGAGACGTCCTCCAGCAACAACGGCCTATAGCAGCAGAACTAACCCAACCCAGAGCTAACTATAAGACTTATAAGAAAGGAAAGTTTTAAGCCTGATCGCGATATTTATCGCTTACGATAGTATCGTAAATGTTGCTTTGACAATGTGTAATTTTGCATTAAAGAGTATACTGTCTCGGGGAAAAAAGAAAAAACAGATGGTAAAGACGGTAAAGAAGAGGCGCTTGAAAGAACTCATCGTCCACGTCTCAGAAGCCAATCAGCGGACAGTATTTAGTCACGTGATTTTACGAAGCCAATCAGCGGACAGGATTCAGTATAGCAACTCGGCGGCAACCAAAACACAACATTGTCTCACATGGGGGAAATATGCAGTAATATTCTGTCTCAGCTAATAATTTAATAGCGATCCTAGGGTTGCTGGTTCAATCCTTGGCCAAGTTGAGTTCATGTCAAGGTGACCTTGAGCAAGACACCAAACCCATAATTGCTCCTGATGGGTCGTGGTTGAGAACCTTGCATGGTAGCTTCCGCCATCAGTGTGTGAATGTGATGTATAATGTAAAGCGCTAAAGAAGTTTACCATTTACCTTCTGTTGTTGTGCGATGGAGGGGAAGAAAATGAACCTTTCAGTATGAGGACGATTTAGCGGCCTGAAAAATTGAGCGTTTCTGAACCAGTTTTGCTCACAGGAACATTATCTGGTTCTTTTAGGCTCAGTCTAGAGTCTTCTTTATGGTTCCACGGTGGATCAAATACGAGTGTCCCCCTCCCCTTCTGTTCCTGTTCTGCTTGTTTTCTGTCCGTTAAACCTAAACATCTTTATCACTTCGTGTTCCCCAGGATTAGTTGCTTTGGATTAAACATCTGCTGATGACTCACACTGGGAAGGGAAATTTAAGGAAGAGCATGTGTATGATATAAGTAACTCAGAATGTAAAATGTAGAGAAGTGATGGAGTTTTCTGTCTCTTTGTCTCCGTCCCTCATTTCATTTGGATGGGATGTTTGGGGGGGGGCCTGGAGATGCCACAAAACCCCGCAGAGCAGAAAAAAATGAAGAGACGACCCAGTAAGCAGAGAAGTCCAGATTCTGGTCTTCTACTTTCTGCTTTGTTTTCTGCCCAACCTTCATATAAATTCATTTTGGATTTAGAAATATATTAATAAAAAAAACAATAGGGGAGCTGGAGCGGATGTCTGTCTAATAACCCTTCTAGATGGGGATGGGGGGCATCTAAAAAGCATCAAATGTTAAAGTTTGAAAAAAAAAAAAAGATTTTCATCTTTACTGCTCTCCTGCTAATTAGTGAAAGAACGGACGACATTTAAATATCTAATATCCTCCCCTCCACCACCTCCATCTCCCAGATAAATCTGACTCCTTTTCCTTCATTTTCTGCCAAACGCCCTCCCCCTTCCCTTCTCATCTTCTTTTTCTCCACTTTCATCTTGCCTCACCTCCCAGCCTTCATCCCTCCTCCTCCTCCCCTCCATCCTTTTTCCCAGCTCTGTGTCGATTAATTAATTGCCGGCTAATTTAATTTCTCAAAAAGTAATAACTTGTTTAAGCATGAATAAAGACTGACAAGGCAAAGTTCCAATCTGCCCAAAGTTTAATTAGAGCCGGCAAGGTTTCCACACAGAGCCAAGCTGGGGGGGCTGGGGGTCAGACTGAGTGGGGGAGGGACACTGAGCCTCAGGGAGGGCTGGACCGGGCCTCCAGGAGTGGATTTGGCCTACATGGAGATTTTGATGAAGTGACCTGTGGGTTGTCAGAAACTGGCCTCATCCTCAAACCACTGAAACTGAAAGATCTGGAAATGCACCCTGAAGGCTGGGGAGGCATTTAATATGTCCTTTAAAGGAGCATTTCACATAATTTAATTGCGGTTTACTTAAATGCTACAACATGAATTTATTTTATTTATACACAGATTTGCTTCTGATATTTGTTTTGAAGTCTAAATGTCTGTAAACATTGAAGTTAACCACATAAAAATCACAATTTACTGACTTCATATTAAAGTTTAAGCCTCAAGGAAAGGAAATAGAGCTCAAATGAGATTTAACTGTCAGGAGTTCCTTTTAAGCAACCGCTACTTGGTCAGGACTAAAACGCATCATTAACACATTAATGGATGCCATTTTTCCGGTTTCCATGGTGACCATGCCAAGACAGCTTCACATTGAAACACATTATTGCTTCATGTTTGGATTAAGCATCATCATCATCATTTGGAAAGCATCATGTTTAGAAATGAGAAATACTACTATTACTCTAGATGAGAATCTCCCGTTCCTCCACATCCCAAAGCTGCTCTGTTGGATTGAGATCTGGTGACTGTGGAGGCCGTTGGAGTCCAGTGAACTCATCGTCATGTTCTAGAAACCAGTTGGAGATGATTTGAGCTTTGTGACATGGTGCATGTTTTTTTTTTTGTTTGTTTGCTTGTTTTGTTTTTTTGTGTAAAACATTTAAAGTACAAGTGTGATTGTGATTTACAGTGCAAGGACTTAACAGTTGTGTTGATAAAAGGCATCTGCAAGTAGAAAACTGCTTAGACTTTCAGCAGACCTAGAATTTTCTGCAAGTTTTTTCCACATGTAAGGAGCTGCTGCTGTAGCTCATCTGCTTCAAGGTTGGACATGTTGTGTGTTCAGAGATGCTATTCTGCATACCTTGGTGGGAACCAGAGCTTATTATAGTTCTATAACCAGTCTGCCCATTCTCCTCTGACCTCTAAGCATTAACAAGACATTTTGAGCCAGCAAGTCATCTATGCGACTAAATGCATTGAGTTGCTGCCATGTGATTAGTTGATTAGATATTTGTGTTAACATGCAGTTGAGCAGGTGTTTCTCATATAATGGACGCTGACGGTATATTTTGTATTTCAATGCTTACAAACACTGCTGGGATAGGCTCCAGATCACCCCGCGACCCATAATAGGAATAAGCGGTACAGATAATGACTGACTGACTGCTTACAAAGAGCATCGGGATTAGTAATAGAAACATACAGTAGAATAAATATAAACTTTAGTCCAATTAACAGACACAAAGCTGCAGTTTGGTCTTGTCGGAAGTGTTGGACCGGTTTCAGCCGGCTGTAAGCAGCCAGTGAGGTGAGATGTGTCTCCCTGATCTTTCAGAAGAAGACAAAGAGACACCACGTCTGATGAGCGATTTAGTTCAATCTGAACGCGCAGCTGAAGAGGAAAAACTCTGCGTTACTGGGTCTAAACCTGCCAGCGAGCAGGTTAGTCTCACAGAGTCTGTTACCATGGTAACAGCTGCAAGACAACAGAAACCTGTCGTTTTACAAAAACTAGCTAGCCAAAGCTAACCTGAATATTTACAGAAGCTCGGGCTACACTTCACATAATTTACCTGCTGTCTTTCAGCCACTTAGAGAAATTGATTTTCATCCCGACAAAATTTTTCTCCTTCTCCCTCTTCTACTTCCTATTTTGAGCCCCTGACAGCTTCTTTTTTTGTATGTCCATCATTATCTTCAGACCATTTACAATATGATTTCAATGAAAATACTCGCTTTCCAGCACACGCCCCCTCGAGAGCGCGCCAGCGTGCGCCCCTTAGACTACACTGGAGCATCTAGCGTATGGGGAAGGTGAGAGAACGAGGGGTGGGGGATTCCTAATGAGTAACGTGCCTCTGTTATTGATGATGATCATATCATTTACACATGCCCAAAAGCTGTTATATGCAGAAAATGCACATTTTAAATAATTTTCCTTCATCGCTTTGGTGCCCCCCGATGGTGCATCGCCCATATGTGCCGCATATATTGCATACCCACTTGTAAGCCACTGGCGAAAGAGACATATTTTCAGAGAGAGTTCCACCTGAACAGTGTTGTTCACAACATCACTGCAGTAAGAGGAAGGTTAGGAGATGGTTCTGGAAAAACTGATGATTGTGAAATCTTAATGGGAACACAGAGTACGGCACACACTGATACAGGATCACACTGAACCTCTGAAGGGAAGAATACCAAAGACAGGAGAGTGTGTATGTGTGTGTGTTGTGTAAGCATCAGTGAAGAAAGGCTGTGTGTGTGTGAGGCTGAGTACAGATTGAGGTTTACATCTATGTGTGTTCATGCCAATGTTGGGTCTCCATAAAGAACATAAAGAAAGAACTTCACTGTTATTCATAAGAAAATATCTGCTTTGTTTAGCTTATAGAACGAGCGTCGCTCTAATCCAGTCGTCTTCAGGATCTTTAACAAAAGTCACATTGGAGAGACAAAGACGGCATGAGAGCATGTTTACCACGAAACAAAAACAGCCAATCAGGAGAATAAGCTTCACTAAAGATTGAATTACCGGTTTAAAACGGCACTGGCCTCATAAATGGTTGGAATAGTGGAGAAAGAATTAAATTTATCTAATTAAATCTATTTATTGTGTGGAGCAAATTATTCAAATCCAAGCTAGCATCGGATGCTGGCGTGGTAAAACATTGCAACTCATGTTGGTGACAGTTTCCAAACTTTACCAAATATAAATGCTTTATTGGTTTAAAAAGATTATGTATGTTTTATCTTTGATCCCATACTTATTTTACTCAGAGCAGCCTTCTATTTATTTGCCTGTCAAGAAACATGATTAGCATGTTGCTAGTAAAGTAGCAGCTTTAAGTCGTAACAATTCTCTGTTTCTAACCCATCTTAATATCTTCTTTTTGTACATCATAGTTGTGTAAATATTTATTTTATTACATTTAGTGCCAAATTTAATAAAATTATTGCACATTTTGATATTTGGTGCCTCTAAATATGTAGAATGAATATATTAAATAAAAATCTCTTAAATCAGGATATATTGCACCAGTTCTTTAAGTGTAACCACACCCTCTAGTTTTTGTGTAAGTCCACCCACTGCTGAATTTGAAAAATGCCTGAAACTGCAAGGGTTGGTGTGAGAGGTGTGGGGTGATCAGGGAGCGGAGAGTGGGCGGGACGGGATACATAGGCAGAAATGATTGACAGACAGCAGCTCAGTTTAATGGCAAGATGCAAAGCAAGATTCACAAAGCACCTACGCCGCAAAACGGTCTTTGAAGTAGAAGACTTTTCCCCTCATGAATCTCCTCAGATACACATAAACAAGGTGGTCCTGAACCATATCAGTCTGAGTCGTTAGCACTGTTACGCTGACCTGTCAGCAGGTCTGCAAAGCTGTAGAGACTCGTGGCAGGTTGTGGCAGCTGCAGGAAATGCTGCTGTAAGTTGCCCGTGCTACGATTTGAGCTGCTGTCTGTCGCCAGATGAGGATCAGCAGGTAAAGAATAAAGTCCGGTGTTATGTGAACACCCCAGGAATATTTTATCAGAAACTTTGTGAAAGAATAGAAGTCTGAAACTAGCAAATCTACACCATATAAGCTCGTATCCCTTCATATGCGTCGGAGGGCGTGGTTTTCTATGCCTGCTAGGCGAGGATCCATCTATCTGCATCTGAAAGGAGGGGTTGTGAGATTTTTAAAATTTCATGTCATAGATAACCTCTCTATGAAACCTGGTTTTACCCTGCAGAGGGCATTTTACCCACAAAATCCCATTTTTAAAATAAACTAAAAAAATACAAATTTTTGGGTACACTACCCCTTTAAAACTCAAATTCTCCTCTTTAGCAGATGGCCTCAGTGAGCACTCAAAACCTTGAGAAATTTAGCATTTGTCATCCCAAATTGCTGCAAAGCTCATAAAAAAGACTTTGACGTGCTTTTATGATGCTGAAGAAAAGTCAGGTTTAGGTTGTGTGACAACCTTTCTGTCGTCTGGTCCATCTTGTCTGTTAACCAGTTAAACGTCACAAGTTTCATGACCCTTCAAGTTGGTTGTCGACTGGTCTGAAGATGATGCAACAGTAAAATTGAACATGCTTTTTGTCTGATTTGCTACAACAAGCTCCAACTCCTCAGAGAAGGTAGACACAGTTTGGTCCAATTCCCTGCATCCTGGCTGGAGTGGAAGTGTGTGAACTGTCGGTAAAACTGAGATGTGTGGGCTGCTGGCGTCACGGCTGATTGCAGCGGGGGAAGCTACAGCATGTCTTTGAGCCTTCAGAGGAGCTGCACCTCCTCTCACTCCTCTATTGTTCCTGTAAGATAAATTAGAGCCATTGTCATAGGCTGAGAAAAAGTCATTAATTGAAGGTTTTCTTGCAGCTTTCAGCACAACACAAATCACGCTCACATACACACACATTTAAAGGGAAAAAAATAGCTTCAAAGTAATTAAACACATTAACACTTCAAGCAAAGGCAGGAAAAAGAAAAGAAGCTCTCTTTTTGTGTGCATTCACTTCCATTTATCACCCCGGTCTGAGCAGAGAGAGGGGAAGCACAAGGATTTAGCATATCTCTGCGACTAAAGTGATGGAGCGGAAAAGAGGAAGAAGAGGGGGAAGGGGGATGTGAAGAAGGAGAGAGCCTATCTGCCTGGGCTCTTTACTCTAGTCGACAGCGTAAAATGTCAGATACTCATCTGGAAATTATTTCCATTTCATACTACTGACATCTTCCCAAGAGGGACTCTGAAATCTAATTAGTTTGACCGGAAAATGGTGACCAAGGTAGCGCAGTGTATTATGCAGAAAGACAGGCCAACAGGGTGAGTGAGGGGTCCCCGGGGTTAAATGGAACCCAGGAGTGTAGATAAGAGCTACAGGGGGGAGAAAGTCAGGAGGAATACTCCACTCTAAAAAGCCTTGACTGATAGTAGCAACCTTGAATTCAGCGTTGCGGCCCTGTGACAGCACTGCAGCCTTGTCTCTCCGAGGGGGCTGCAGAGACGAGGAGTGATACCACATTCTCCTCCAGGGGTTACCCCAGAACTTTTCAAACTTCTCCTGACAAGAAACACTGAAGCCCCCGGTGCTGCTGTTGGTGCTTCATAGAGCTTTTTAAACTGAAGTGTTTTGTGATGTTTGTCACCCCAGGGTGGTTGGATGGTTAATCACTGCTGTCATTGTAGAGCCTGTAAGCCTATGTTTATACAGTGCAGAGCAAAATCATCACGATACCATCCTCCTCCCTCTGCTACAGTGAGGAAAATAAGTATTTGAACACCCTGCTATTTTGCAAGTTCTCCCACTAAGAAACATGGAGGGGTCTGAA
>JBAMHW010000007.1:5768792-5788862 GCA_037177495.1 Rhadinocentrus ornatus | reverse complement strand
TGGACATGCACCTACCATGAAAATTTCAGACCCCTCCATGTTTCTAAGTGGGAGAACTTGCAAAATAGCAGGGTGTTTAAACGCTCATTTTCCTCACTGTAAAGCTGCTCTGACACATCAATGAACAGGGATAAATTGTCTAAGCTAACAGCACAAACAGAAAAATACCCAACCAACACACCAAAATCAGACTCGAAGGTATGCAGCTTCCTTTTTCCATGGGTAGGGTGTCTAATTATGTAGTGGATGTATAAAAAATATTTTTCTTGAAGATAAATCTGTATATCTGATTTTTTAATGACAGTCTAAAAAGCCCAAATTAGATTTTTAAACACCCGACCTAGCACACTTACATGTGGTGATAGATCAGTTAAATATCCAATCTTTTTCAAAGCTACCTCAGTCTAAACCATAGACTGTATATAAAAGACGGACAGAGCCTCCGTGACGTCACCCGTAGGTTTCTGGTGCTGTTAGCCGGCTACAAACCACGTTTGTGCTAAACTCTCCCTTGTTGCCACAGATTTTGGATACATGTCAATCAAAAGGACACGTCCCTAATTATGCCGAGTTTCAAAATAAAATACCATCCAAATGGATGAGTTAAAAAAAAAAAAATTCAACTCCCTCACAGTTTTTCTGCTGTGAAGTTGGTCTTTTTAACATGGGAGTCTTTGGGGATTTGTTCTGTTTTTGAGCCAGACCCTAGCGGGTGAGGGGTGAACTGCAATTTTTGCACTCCCGCTAAGGCTTCACATTTTACCACCGGAGGTTGCCGCTTTGTCCAAAACATTCACGTTGTGTTTCACCAACCTTTACGTCATTGAAGCGAATCAGACATCACAGTTCTGCACCGGAGTGGGACGGACCAATGGCAAGTAAACAATACAAGGAACAATATCATATCAGTTTTTGGTTCTGATTGTACAACATTTTGACACTGATACACACACACTGACATGTGTAGCATCCATATGTACCTCCATAAACACAGTGTGATGTAACATCATGCAGGTAACGTCAGGGTCATCAGAGAGCATTAAGACCTGCAGTGTGAACGTAGCCTTAGCCGTCGCTGATTTTAACCAGTGCAGGAGATGGTAGACAGGAAGCAGCTCTCAAAATATGTTTGACTTTTGGCTCAGACACTGCAAAAAAATTCTTGTATTACCAGGAATGCAGATCACCCCGTTTTAACCAAATTCCACAATGATTTGCCTTTAGCAACTGTTTTAACTTTTATTGTCAAATTCTATTGTTCTGTCTCTGTATTGCGTTAATGATAGGGTCCGACAATATCGACATCATTGTAATATAATAATTTAAGGAGGTCCGGATAGAGAAAATGTCCCCATTACCGGTCTGCATCATCATAAGTTTTAAGTTGTAGTATATTTTGATGACACAATTAATTCATTTATATGAATTGAAGTCATTGTATCAACATCTGGACTTTGTGAAGTCTATGAATCAAATATTTTGTTTGAGTTTAGTTTCTCTCTTTCAGTAACATGTCCTTTATGACCAGGTAGATGTTCTCTTGTATTGGTCTGACGAGTGGCATAGATTTTCACTAAACATGTTCTTCTCCATGTTGAAGAATCTTGCATAATCTAACAGCTGATCACTGCCAGACACAGCAGTGGACTCAGCTACAGCGAAGCTTGTGCAGGGAGTTTTACGCACGATTCATGCAGCTGTTGTAGCTCATCTCTGTATAATGCCTCCTTTTTCTTTGTGATTATTGATGTTCGTTTTATTGCTCACAAAGACAATCAGCTACTGGACTCAGGCACTCCTTGACAAAGCCTCCATCACTGGACGTTTCACATTTCCACGTTTAACTAACACCAGCATCTCAGAGCAGATAAGACACAGTAGCTTGGAGCTTCCTACTGGAAGGATGAACACCAGTCATATCTAGATGATTAACCTGGTTTTACATGTATCCCTTCTTGTCACTGCTGTTGCCAGCTGTTTTCACTTGGAAAGCACGTTTTCCCCACCTCTTTTCAGTGAAGGCCGGCCCTGCTCTGCCTGTCATTGGCTGACATTCCTGCCCTCACCTTGACTAATCTCAGTCCTCATGTCTAAACCCAACCTACCTACAAAGGCAAAAAGTTCTGGCCAACCAGAGACATGCAGGATTTCCCATTTCTGTGTGGAAACAACGTCAGAAAAGAGTCACCAATCAACATATAATCAGATGGGACAGAGTCTGTGTCTGGAGCTAGACTGCCCATTTGTGATCTGTGCTCTTTATAAAGAACCGGTCTACCTTTGCATGATTGCGTTCTTTCTTGCAGAAAACGTTCAACTAGAATATACTTAACAGGGCCCTCTCTGGTTTTAACTTATGGCATGGCCAAAAACAAGGAATATAAATCTGTCCCCTATTTAAGGAAACTGATTTGGTCTGTGTCCTTGAAGATTAAACTAAAACCGTATTCAGACTGATTTCCAGTCCAGGCTGGAAATCAGGAGCAGCAGTTGCACCTTGTGGTCTTGTAGAGTCGATCACACCCCACTTATCCCTTTCATGAAGATTTAACTATATTTAGAGCTTTAGAAGTTGTGGATCAAAAAAGATTACATTTTTTTTTTTTTTTTTTTTAGTGGAAGCCAATTAAATGAGGCCACAAATTTGAGAGCGGTTCATACTCTGGAGAGCATCAATGTGTTTGGCAGATTTTATAAACCTTTACTCGTTCATTTAGAGATAATTTATTTTAAAGTAAAGGTTCATTCTAAGTCTCCAGAGATAACTCACATATTAAATCAGGCCTAGCCTTTATGTGTCACATTGACGTCTGCCGTGTTAAAGGTGCGACCACACGTGAACATACGTTTCATGTCCATCACTGTGTTTTCCTGAAGGCTGCAAACGCAACAAGCCACAGCTGCTCCTGTAGATGCAGATCAGCCCCCCAGTCTGAAGTTAAAATATTCCAAACACTCCAAGTTTGCATCTAATTTACGAGGTGACAAAGTTCTCAGATAAAGAAAAAACTGCTTCACTTCTTTTACTAATGAGGCTCAGCAACAGGAAAAACAGCCCAGTCGAAGAACCATTCAGCCTTCCTGAGGTCCTGGCTGGAGGTGTTACGGGCTGGCCGCTGGATGGCCTTTTTCTCAAGGACCGCTATTGATCTTACATCTTGGCTATGGCCCACCGTAACTGCCCAAACTCCCTCCCTACAATTATTCTTGCCAATTAACTCCATCTCAAACTAAGGCCAATTAGCTCTTGTGCTTAATTAGGATAAGCATGACCCCCATCAGCTGGGTGCTACACTGTGATTAGATATACAGACTGATGTCCTGAGGGCCCAAAGACAAGCTCAAGCTCTGACTGACCCTGTTGGTTTGCGTTTTTACTCCTCATTCACTTTGTGATAGTGTGTCGTGGAAGCTTAAATAATAAATATATACATTTTTCTTTTTCCTTAAAGCTACTACAATCTTTTCAATGTCTTCCTAGGTATCAGCACACTCACCAAACCATATCCGGTTTTATATGTTTAGTGCACAAGGTGACAGTGGAGAGAAATCATAAAAAAAAAACTTTCAACAGGAACCTCCAGCAGAACCAGAACCAAAGTACCTGTTGGTTCCTAAACCTTTCCTAGATGTTTTTAGCTTGAACAAAATCAAAAAGAAACAGAAACTTGCAGCAACATCCTAAAATAACCCACAGGAGGCATTCAAAGAAAGCTGCAACATTTCTTCTTCTCTGCTCACCACATCCTCCTTCCCCAAAGTCTGCAACTGTTAATCACATGATATGTTGCGATATCCTATTGTGGCTCTTCATTAAAAATATAAATTAAGTTTCCTTTTTGAAAAGGACTCGTAACATTTGCAGCTCTAAAAGAGTTTTATTTAGCTGGCTGAGGGAAAAATGGCTTTTAGGATTGTAAAGGCTGCAGACCCCTTTTTATGCAGTTTTCTCTTTAAACAGCAACAGTTTAAATATATTCTTAAAATAAAAAAAATAATTAAAAAAAATATATTTTTCTTCACATAAAACCAATTATTTATGGCAAAGAAGGATGAAATGTTCAGGATTTACTAACTAAAAGGTAAAAAGTCAGCAGGATTAATTTGAAGCTGTGACGCTGCTTCCTTCTAAAGAAGGAAGAATAACTGATGAATATCTTATCTTATCCATCCATGCACCTTTAGTGCTTTATTATCCAGATTTCTGCCTAGAAATTCTCTAACTTTACATTCTTAGTTTGACTGTTTAGCTTCATCTCTGCACCTGCACCCTCCGCTACCGGGAGTTAAGGGGTTAACATCTTAACTCAGGTGTAGCGTCAGGTGTGTAAATGTAATGTAATGTAAAAGACCAGGTACACAAAGTCCGAAAAATATGTAAACACAGATGAAACGGCTCCTCTACTGAAAGCTCACATCTCACAGGTTCCACAGCTGGAAGTTTCACCTCGCTTTGACCAAGATTCACCGAACCAGAGGCAGAAAAAGACCCAGTTTATGCTTCACATTTGTAAAACAGTCAGAAAACATGTCTTACCTTTGTTAAAAAGTTTCTCATTGTCTTTTGGGAGCAGTTTTACCGGCCAAAAATCACACTGTTCTGCCAAATAAACAGACAGAAAACGTCTTTTCCTTTTAATAAACCCGCTCTCTCCGATTACATCAGTTGCAACGCGATAAAAAAAAAAGAAAGGCGTTAATTAATCATTGCGTTAATGCGCGATTACCACGTCAATGTGCCCAGCCCTAAAAAAACCATAACAAAAACCAAGACAATAAAATCAGTAAAACAAAAAAATCAGTACAAAATAAAAACAATACTAGAAATAAAAGCAAACTTATACTGGTGGAAACGTCTATGAAAAGCGGTGGGTCTTAAGCGGGGATTTAAAACTGGACAGTGATGAATCTCCGGACCCGCCAAAGAAAAGATGGCTCCCCAGGTAAAGACTAAATTCTGTTAACAAGCTGAAAGCTGAAGAACACTAACAGAACAGGTGTTGATTCCTCCAGAAGGAACATCAGTTACTGAAAAAAGACAGAGGTCAGTTTGGAGGTATAGCTAAAATACAAAGTCCGAAGGTTGTTATGACAACATGCCTCGGAGCCATTCAGAAAATGAACACTTAGAGACGCCTTTTCAGGCAGATTGAGGCGTATTCAATGAAAATTTGAAGTACACATCAGCTGTCCAGTACATATGCACAGTAAGCATTTGTGAAGCTCTCCCGCTCTGTGAAGCAGATGTTTGGTAAAAGAGAGGCACTAAGGAAGGATCATCTTAAAGAGACGTAAATTATTTGCATGTTTAGCAGCACAGCTGTGCAGAAACACATTCCTAGTGAATGTTAAGCCAAAAAAGAAGAAAAAAAAGAAGAATTAATTGTGTGAAACAGAATAAAAAAAACAAAAAACAACCTGCAACCAAATGAATTAGAGCAGAAGGTTTTGGTCAAACAGGTTGATATTTGTTTGACCTGTGGTTGTAAATATCGACAAGCTGCACACGATCTGAATCACGTCAAATTTGCTGCTGACAACAGGAACCCACAGGTAGAAACATAGTAGAAACTAGCTGAACGAGTGGAGTCTGCATCTCTGTGGGCGCACGAGCTCCGTAAGCCTCCTGCTGACTCCACGTTCAGGCAAAGCTGTTATTAAGCAGCAGCTCTGAACTCGGCTGCCGCTCACACATGACTTAACATTTTTGCAAGCGCCTTGCTTTTGCATGGGGAGTGCTTAAAAACTAAAATCCACTGCAGCGGCCGTGAAATACGGGTTGTGACGCTGAGGAGGGGGAATGCAGCAGCTATTCAGCACTCCCCCGGATTAGAACGTACACATCAACCTGCAAACAGACAGAAAAGCCGACTCTAGGTCCTTTTGCAAAAAAGGAGGCAATAAATTTCAATTATGTATGAAGCAGAAGGCATTTTGAGAAATAAGCGCCATTCCCCAGTAGGGACCCCCCCCCCCACACACACACACACGCACACGCACTTCTCCAGCCCCACCTCCTCTGCTGCCTCCAGCCCCTGTATCAAAGAATGATCTAATGTCTCGCACAGAGGAAAGGTTACTCTCTGCATACGCATTGATATTTCTGCTTCCATCTCTGACCTTTTTCCATTCTGAGCTGTGATTTTTTTTGTTTTATTTGAATGCCCCGCTGTCTCTCAGCTCCTGCTCTGCTGTCTCACATAAAGCCTGTTCAGAAAGTTGAAAAATAAAACAGATAATTAGAATATGACAGCAAATAAGACACAAACCCCCTTTCCCATTATCTCCAATTATGCCGATTCCAGCAGGTAAAGAAGCAGTTAGCATCGTTAGTTTTTACCTTAATTAGCTGCTTGTGAAACATTATTACCGTTCTAACAAACCCATGTGTTTGTTTTTGCTTCTTTAACGCAACTGATCCTGTTTCATGCTCAGCACCCACCGTTTGATTTGGTTTCCATCTTTCAGTAATAAATGAAGTGATAATGCTCTGACTCAGTGAGCTAATAATGACTTTAAAAACACACCAAGCTTTAATTGATTTCCTTCAAATGTGCAGAGCTGTGTGCGGATAAAAGGATAATGACAGTTTTAATCAGCCTCTCCCACTCTCACCAGCTGAACTGTGACTCTGCGCTTACTTTTTAAAAAAATATTATTTCTTATATTTCTTTAGGGGCAAAAGCAACATTTATTAGATCTTACCACACAGAAATGCCAATGTAACTGGCGGGAAAACGTTATCTGTCTTCTGTCAAATGCCATTTACAGTCAACTTTGGCTTATATCGGTTGAATATCAAAGGAAATGTTCTGCTGCTTTAGATAAACATCACAGCACAAGCAGGCATTTATGCACAAAACTAGTAAAAACTCAATGTAATAGAATAAAGAGCAGAAGCAGAAATGCTTGTGAAAACTGACAAGAATCTTATCGCAAAGGAAAAAAGCCTCTCAGTACAGCTCGCTCAATTCAAGGCTGAGTTAAAACCGAACCAGAACTCTGAAATCAAAAATTATTTACAGCCGGGCGTTACACGTATAATCTATGGGTCCTTTTCCGCCCATTTGATTAAACAGTGAGCTTCATAATTACTAAAATATCCTGTAACACTGCAGAGCAGAAGTCTGTCCAGTCGGAACTTATTTAGCAGATTTGCTAATTTAATCAAAGCCTTCAATGCGCTGCTTAAATATTTTAAGCAATAAAGCAGTGGTTCCCAAACTTTTCCCAACTTTTCATTGACAACAATAATGTCAAGTCCCCCTTGTTCCCAGTACCACACGCACCCCAAAGCTTAAAAAATACGAAGAAATGTGGCACGAAATAGTCTTTAGTTTATTGGCTGCTTCTTCTTTAACTACAGTCAAAACCATGTCAGTGGCAGAAGGAACGATCAACTCATCTGCTGTAGTGTGAGATTTTTTAAACCAGGAAACTCTGCAAACTACTTCAGGTGAGTTGAGCTTTCAGAAAGACAGATGCTGCTTTAGTAAAACAACTCTGCTATATATGATAGGTGAGTAGTTTATTTTTTTCAAATTAATCATCAGTCTTTTCTTTGTGTTCTTTGGCTTCATACTGTCAGATGCTGATATTTTAAGACATACAACACGCTGTGGTCTGTCTTCATTACCCACCATTGACCATTACCTGGTCATGCCTAGGGATGCAAGATATGGCTCATTATATTTTCTTCTTTTATTTTTTTTGGTACTTGAAATCTCTGTTCTTGATTTGTCATTGTTTGCCCATTGTTACTTTTACATGTTTTCCTATCAGTGTAAAACTATAGGTTTTATTTTGCCTTGCTGTGCCCCCCAATCCCGTAATGGCTCCCCAGTTTGGGAACCACTGCAAAAAGGTAACCACACAGTGGATGCAAACAGAACAAGTTTCCAGATGATCTGGATGGAGGAAAATGAAGTTGCTCTCAGTCTGCTAACAGCCTTTTTCAGGGTGGTACTCATCTCTGTCCCACACCTCTTCTTGGTCTGCTGTTGTCTCCAGGTCACTCACCCTTCCTCTCTCTCTGTTTTTCTTCCTCTCTGCAGATCTCAGGTCCCTTCCCGACGTGGCAATGACTGGGAACTGCACACGTGAGTGCACTGAGTTTGGCCACTCTGACTCCTGCTGGATGCCCGGCCAACCATCCCCCAACCGCAAGGTGTCTAAGAACGCCCCCAAGCTCTCCACCTTCGTGCCTTACCAGGAGATGGACGGACAGGAGCAGCTGATGGCGAACGGCAGCCCCAAGCCCATGATGACGGAGGAGCGTGGAACGGGCGGCGGTGGTGCTGGTGGAAGCAGCTCCAAAGTGGCCAACATGAGGTTCATGACACCCTACAGCAGTGCCTACCCCGGGAACGGGGACCCATCCGGTAAAGACTGTGGGCTGGAAGAGATCCCGGTGAGCCAGGCAGCGGAGTACCACTCAGCTAACACCCCAACCGGCCAGACCGCCAAGAGAGAGATCTACCTGTGAGGGTGCAGCTCTCTACCTTAAAAACCAACTATGTCCCACCGATCATCCCTGACGCCGCCCACCGCCACACGCCCCACCCCTTACAGCTGCCCCCTGTGCCTATAACTCGCTGTGTCGCAGCGTCATCGCACCCTTCTTCCTTTTTATAACTGCACCACCGAACAAGGCTTTAGACCCCTCTCCTCGCTCACTGCAACCACCACCCCCTCAAGAAACCAATCAAATGTAAAATAGAAGAAATAATCGAAGAAAATTTGTGGTTTGTGCTGCTGCAGGAGGAATGTAAACTACACCTCATCGTTGTGATGATTTTTAGCTCCTCACGTATTTGAGTTGAATTTTCGTGCATTGCTTCAGGCTTTGTTGCTGTGATGGAACACAAAAAAAAAAAAAAAAAAAAAAACTTCGGGGGAGAAGGGAAACAACTTCATGTAAATGTTACTTAAGTATACTATGTAATGCTATCTATCCTCAATTTTTTTTTAGATTTTGTTTTCGTGTTTCTCTGTTGACTCCGGAGGCAGCAGGACTTACTTCTTTGAGCCGAGTTGCATCAAATCAACCCGGTTAGTTTTTCTAGAACAGCTTGTCATAAAAATGAGACGTTTGCTGTTTTCTATCCTCTGGAGTTGAACTTAATTTTATTTCTCTTGTTTTTTGGGGGGTTTTTTTGCTGTAAAGAAGTTCTTTTTTCAGTGTACAGAGCTGTAAATAAAAACAGTGACGGAGGGAACTGCTGTGGCTCTGAGCGTGTTTCCGTGCTGTCTGCAGATCTTCATGTAACATCGCTTTGATGGACTGAAAATCTTTGCACGCACAGAGAATCACGGCGTTCACTGTCAACACGCAGGAATCTGGACTCTTGCGCATCACCGACGGTGCCGAGTTACAAACACCAGATATTTTTTTTTCTTTCTTTTTTTTCTCTACGACTTCACAACACACTGGAATTCAAGTTCAGAAGGGTTTGAAACACTAAAAGGTGAAAACCAAAACTAGTTTATTCAGAAATGAAAATGGGCTTCATTTAGTGGATCAGAATCCATGTACCGATTATTCATGCTGTCAGTAGTGCTCCATGACACAATCAACCTAAAAATGAACATGCATCAGACTCAGGAGGAGAAAAACATGCTTTTTAACCTCACATTTGTGTAACCAACCGGCTTCATCGTATCCATATGGTTCTTATCCTTGCTTGTTACCGGAGGATTCTGGTAGGGGACACATTAGAGAACTCAAACTGGACATAGTTGCTGAGTTTCTAGGGTGTAAAGAAAACAATAAACATGGCAACAATAAAAGGAAGAGTATCAACAGTATCATAAATAGTACGTCAGGCCCCTAAACTAAGCATACAGCACTAGTCTTCTGAACTTTTCTTTCATTTTTACTGCTGTCAACCCTGTGACCTTTGATCTGGTCAAATTGGTCCCTGCACTGCCCCTACTGGTTACTCATATATTGCAGCTTGCAAACGCGTAGTGTTAATTTCAGAGGAGGTGCACAAACAACGCTTCAAACATTTCAAATGTTAAAATAAAAAATATATGACAGATGAAAGTGGATGTGTCATTAAAAGCAGATATATTCTTGACCTAAAAGTATAAATGGTTTAAAATATCTTAAAGCGTTCATTCAAACACAAACTATTATAAAAGAAAAGTAAAAAAAACAACTTTAATCTTTTCTAATAATAGATTGATCAACTATAAATATTTTCCAGTTAAACCTTTGCAGAAAAATGATTAATGAAAGCAGTTTTCCTGTGTCATTACAACCCTCAATCTTTTTCTTTTGTGCTGCAATAATAGAGAAAATGTTGATTTTTCCTCCTTGGGGGAGCAGGAATGTGATCTGTAAGGATGCAGATTCAAAAGTTTGGATTGTGACAAATGGGAAAAAAACACTAAACAAAAATAAATAAAACAGAAACCTGTAAATAACAAGGGATCTTTTTTCAGAAATTTGTAAACATTAAAACTGGTTAAGGAGCAAATCGTGAGTCACACTAGAAATGTTCGTCCCTGATGTTGTATAAAACTCTAGATGTATCAAAATGAAATGCTTTCTCTCCTCCATACCACACATCTGTCTCCGTGTTTGCTGACATTGGTGAATGTCTCCCTGCGGTGTTTTGAGCTGGAAGGAAAAGCTCTCTGGTCGATGTCGCCGCTTGTTAATTCCCACCTCTTTACCCCCCTCCAGCGTGCAGATGAGCCATTTTGTGTTTAGTGGAAACATTTATTAAACCCCTCAGCTGTTCAGCGGGGGAGGCAACCGGCAGTTCCTGCCATGCTGCAGCCGCACAGGACTACAGGATTAATGGCACCTGTATGGGCTTCAGTCCACTAACCCCCCTCCATGCCGCGCAGTGCGGAAACAAATTACAACCTGAGGCTCTAAACATTACCAGCAATAACGTTCACCGGTGAAAGCAAACTGGTTTGGAAGTTCATTCATATTCTGCACCGCTTGTTAATGTCAGCGGAGCATAACCTGAAATCCGAGCTGAGGATGGGTGGACGAAGCAGCTGTCCATAAAAGAGACTATGCTATGAAAGAGACATTGTTTCACTGATGTGCAGTAAGAGTAAAACCTATTCTACAGAGTGGCTAAAACATTTTGCATAGAAATCAATGAATATTAAAAGAGGGTGCAAATAAGAGTGTGATGTAATCTTCATCACAGTGCAGCTCTAGGTACTTTCCAGGGTTTCTAAGCATTTGGAATGCTTCAAGAGAAGATCTGCAGATGTCTTTTTGGTTCTTAAAGACATATCATCCACAAAAGGTCCTTCACTTTTCAGGCTCTAAAGCTCTTCTGGGTCTTTTAGGTCACATGCGGATCAGTTTGAACCCATGCTCATGTATGGATGTTCTACAAGTCTGTAAACTTGTGTGGATGCTGTGGAGTTTTTCCAGATTTCTTACATGACTTGATAAAGACTGTTGGTGTGTGTCGGGGTGTTGTGACCCAGACAATTCTCAGCATGAGTCAGTTGCAGCCTGAGATGCCCAGTTTCCCTGGACATAGGTAGAGTGCCCCTGTTCTTTCACGGATCAGCAAGTAGGTAGTAATTTAGCCATCCCTTTGCTCTCCAAAGCCCCTGTTGAAAATCTGACCTTGTGACAGTGTTTGTTCCAACCCTTTAATGTTGAAAACTGCTTTTGTTTGGGACTGTCTCATCCAGGTTTGTAGAAAAGTCTTGACAGCTGAATGTGAGTGTAAATGACTTGTCATTAGTTTTTCTGATGGGAACATCCAGCCTCCACAGCCTCCTGGGGAACATCAAATAAATAGAAAGCAAATCAGGACCGTCTGATGGGCCAGGAGCTGGTCACATCTTGTTTTTACGGCAAACAATTGGCTCTGTGCAGTGTGTTGGACTTCTTCACTCCACTGCTTTCCTGTTTATCATGTAGCACTCACCTGTTCCAGATCAGGTGTTTAATCCCCTTGCTTTGTTTATGCATGTTCGCCATGTTGGCTGCATGTGGTTGTTGGTTTGATTCAAAGCACTAAGTCTCGGCTCTCTGAAGGTGGTTTGATTTATGGTAGACATGCCTTCTGTTCAGCACACCCACATACATCAACCATCATTCAGCCGCCATTCACCGCCCATGTGACAGAGATTTAGAGTTCATGGGCACCGCCGCAGTCCTTCGTGCTTCCCCGTCTTCCTCTGGTGATTTAACGCCTGCGCTCAGAAGTCTGATTGATTATTTACAGGCCTAACACAGAGGTCCACATCCACTCTCCTCCGCCTCCCCTCACCACGCTTCAGTTTCTCCGTGACTGAGTAATTTTTTTCTCTTCTCTGATGCCTAACACCCCAACCGGCCAGACCACCAGGAGGGAGATCTACCTGTGTTTGTGTGTCCAGGTGGCCTGTGTGTTGTGCTGTGTAAGGTGAAGATAAAGGAGAGGGGCTGGAGGTCACGTAGTGTCAGTTTAACCTCAACTCTTTGGCACCAATTAACCCCAGAAAAAGAAATACAACCTCTGGTAACCCCTGGCAACCTTTGGTGAACTCATAGCGGTTAGCTTTGCCTCACAGGAGAACCTGAGACCAAGAGAGCAAACACAAACACTGCAGGATTATTTAGCTTATTACAGGCATAAAACACATGACGGAGCTTGTTCTTTTATAGGTGAATGAATCCACTGCAGGGTTAAAAGTATGCAGGCGCCTGCACAGTGCTGTCGTATGTACAAAATGAAACATGGCAGGTTTGATTTCTCCACTAAAGTGGGGAAACTATTAAACTAACTCAGCTATTAATCTGAGAGTATTTAGTCATGCTGACACTAAGTTCTTGCAGTCACAGTTTTCTTGCATTTCATATCACTGTGGGAACCTGCTGAGGTTGTTTGTTTAAGGAAGCAGCGTTTCACCTTTCCACATGTTTACGTTTATTGAACAGTGTCATGATGAACTTTTCACTTTGAGTTGTATTGTACGTACAGTAATGCGTTTTGCTGTGAGACAAACCTTCTTCATCCAATACACAGTCAGAATTTTTCTTCTTTATTTGTCCTTAATGCAGTGGAATAAACACTCACGCAGTAAATATTAGTGAGAAAATCCACAGAGGAAGATTGGACAGTGCTGTTATGGTTTAACAATCGGTTGCGATTGTCTGTCAAACTCGGCTTATCTAAAAGTATATCTGTTAGAGAATAAATGCCAGGACATCTGGAGCTGGTAAACTGGTTTTTCTGTCCAAAATGCAAACACTTCCTGCTCCCTGGTGGAAAACCTAAACCCTTGAAACTCTGTGTAAACTTCCACTTTAAATCTGCTTTATGGTGACAGTAATACTATTTCTGTACTGAGTATCAGATATTTCAGTGTGAAACACTTTGTGGACCCGACAAATGGAAGCCATGAAGTTTTAATCAGAAAATGGATTTTTAGAGTGACCTCGAGTTTCTCAGGTTTCTGATTTCTACTTGTTTATCTAAGAAAGAAATGATTGGTCAGACTTGAGAGTAGAATACCCCCACAAATCAACGTTAAATGCAGCCCTGAATTTGAAATACCCGTCTTTTGTAATAGTAAAACGTAACATTTTGTCACTAAAGCAGATTAACCATTTATTTATTATTAAACGCTAAAGTGCACTACTGTAGTTCTGAAACTCTTTTACTGATTCATGAATTAAATGCATAAATATCTGGCAGGTATTTTTTAGAAAAACATTGGTTTATTACTGAGAGGTGTCATCATTTCTCTTTTTTCTGTATGGTTTGAGAATCAACCCTGTTCCTGTTTTGTGTCACCTCCTGGTGTCTTTATGAATCATGTAGTTTGAGTTCAGCCATTTAGTGGATTCTGATTATACATTTATTTTTCTTTTGGTTTCTGAGTCTGTGCATAATTTTCACAATGTTCAGGCACAAATGCAGTTATTTAGCTCAGCAAATTCTCCCTCAGTCTGTCAGCTACATTATGACTCAATGAATTCATCTTTTCTCTCTTCTGTCAACTGGTATTAAGTCTGGATCCAGTTAATGCCTTTTGTGTAATCAGAAATATCCAGGACATTTGCATTGATGGCGAAATTTCAGTCACAGAAAAGGAAAAAACTGCAGTCGGTAAGTGAGGGGGATTTATGAGGAATCAGTTCATGTTCCACCCAAAGTCCTTTAAAACTTTTAACAATTTGGCTGTTTGATCGCCAGTGAAACTGATCAGCTGAAGGATAAACTTGATAAACTTGCTCCGCTGTTTACCCCCATTCTTTTGTGTTCATACCTTTGTAGCTATGGTGTTCTGGTTCATTCCCAGATGGGGTGGCAGAGCAAGGTGCTGAAGCTATAAGACTCAATATTTTTTCCTTGGCTTCAGAGTGCTACTGAGAAATTTCCATGACTTACACACACCAGGTCTACACAAATTCTAGTCACAAATGCTATGCATGCTAACAAGAAAGCTACAACAAAATGTATTAAAGGTCCCTTATTATACAAAAATTTCATATGGGTGTCAGAGGTTCAACAACATTGTTTTTAAAGTGTATTACCCTAAATTCAGCCTGGGTCCTTCATTTCAGCCATTCGTCTAACTAGTGAGCTCTACTGAGAACGGGCTGTTTCTGTGTGTGAACCTATAAATGGTTATCGAGTGGTACATGTCCACGCCCACTCCACACCCTTCTCTGGGAGAGGATCCAGTTTTTGCTGGGACCTGCTCAGTAATTTTAGAGGGCAGGCTAAGCTAGCCGGGACGACCGGTTAAAGGGTGATGTCACAAAGGGAAAGATCTCAGACTCACCTGTTTAAGAACGCATTCGCTAAAAAGGGGAGCCAGCAAGTGAGAAAGGAGACAGAATTTCCTAATGTTTGGGTCTTATACACAGGCTATGAGGACACATATGACTGTTTAGAAAGTGAATTTTGCATAATATGGGACCTTTAAACGTACAGTGCCACAGTCTGTTCCACTAGCATTTCAACGTTTTGAAGACAATTTGGTTTCTTAACATTTTCCTGTTGTGCTGCAGAGAATTGATACAACTATGCCTGCAGTACCACGGCCTGTAGCTTCCACGTCATTTTTAGTCATTCACAGATGTCACTGAATGAAATTCAGTAATGTAAGTTATCATGCTACAGTTGGTTTTGGAAAGGGGTTTGATGGTTTTGTGTTAGAAAGCTTGCTTCAAGATTAGAAAAACAATACCTGAATTTTGACCGTGTTTGCCACATCTAAAGAACTAATCACCGATGCCAGAACTGTTCTTTATTTGTATTATTGGCCAGATAATGGTGTCAGTGTTGCACGTTCACACCTGCAGGACGTCAGTTTTTTATCCTGGATGTTGATTCTGTGACTGAATTTTCATCGGTGCAAATGTCTGAAGTAAAACTGAAGTGATGACTGGAAGGCAAAAGACTCTCCCCACCTGAAATCGTGCAATGAAGTTCGGAGGGGGGAGAGTGGGGTTTTATTTTTGGTTATGTATTATACCGCGGCTGAAGTCTCCGAAGACAAAGGCTCCAGCTGAGCATGAAACAAGCCAATTTTATAAATATTATACATTTTTGTTGTCGCCGCAGTCGTTTTAAATCAATGTTATGGAATCAACACTGCTATTGACATACCGTATGAAAATAAGTGGTCGTTGCTGTTTTTTACCAGACTGGCAGGTGTCAATGATGACCTTTTGTTCTGGGCAGGCAGACTGGACTTTGTTTTTTATTTCTTTATTCAATCGAAGAAATAAAATTCGGACACAAATCCAACAGAATGACCCTCAAACAGAAAACCAGAACTGTCAGACTTAGTTTTAGAAAAACTACAAACTTGAACGGTTTATCTCATCAGAGTAATTGCAGCTGACGTTCCAGCACATGAAACAGCCTTGCACCATTTTCCTCTCAATGTATCGGTAGATTTAAAGGTTTCTTCAAAAATGACCAATAGAAAGTGTCCTAATTAGATGAAAATAATTAAATGAAGGCTGAGATCTTATGTGTGGCATTATCTTAGTATAGTAGTACAACTGATATTTAAGTACAATTTCAGAAAACAGAACTTTGACACTTTTATGAAGCTTTATAAATGCTACGATTGTGTTATAATGTTGTGTATTCAAGTAAAAAAAAACTTAAGAGGGCTCCATCAAATTTACATTTGAACAATAACTGGTAAATTGGAGAAAAGTTTAGCTTTTACAAGCTAAATATGCATCAGATTTGGTCAGGACACACTTTAAGCGATGCAGCTGGCATGTGATTGTAAGAAATAAGACAATGTGTCTGATTTTGGCAGAATGAAATCCATGACAGCTGAATATTTAAGAACATAAAAGAGTTTTTGTTTTGTTTTTTCACTCTTTTGTCAGATGAGAAACAGAAAACAAGAGGCCAGAACTGCCGACACTTTGTCTTTACAGGAAGTCCACGTTTGTAGCCTAAATGTTGGTTGGTTATATTTATATAGGAAAAATGCTAGTGATGCCTTGTTTTTTGTACAGTTTTATGTACATGCAAGTGTAGGTTTTTAAAAGATTAAAATCTATATATATTCAAACAACATGAAGGAAATCTGACCCTGAACTGTAGGATTTTATTGTCTAAAGTACCGTAGGTTCTAATAAATGTAGGAGTGATGAGTCAGGCTCAGATCGGAGGACGGCTGCGAGTCTCCGGTTACTCACCGGCTTTACAGTATTTTCTTCTCTCATGTTTGTCCAGACCCACATTGTGTTTGATTTTGATTTTTTTTCATGTTTGTTGTTTTTTTTTTATGTTTTCTTTCTTTCTTTTGTTGTTTTGAGTCTTTAGATTTGAACCTTTGGAGGAAGTTGGGTGATGTGTTTGTTTAAGCCTCATGCGTTTTCTTATATCAGCATCCGCATGTTTGAATTTTGAAAAAATGTGGTCTTTTATTTTTGCTGAGCAAATCAAAGAAACAATATCTTGTAATTACTCCTTCCTTATAGCTTTACAATAAAATACATTCAGTCAAAGATGTGACTCGCTTCTTTATGCTTTCACCTGCTTTCATACAACTGCACCAGTTCTATTTCTATGTACCATTTAATTTCTTCTAACTTCATAACATTTGTCCCTCTTTTCAAGGAGAATTAACTTTATACGTTAAATTACATGTTCTTTCTGAGCTCAACCAGACATTTAAATGAAAAAAAATCTCTCTGTAAAAGAACACATTTTTATTTGCAATCATTAAAGCAGAATTCGGTGTAAATCTTACTTCTATTTAGTTTCAAACAACAGCCATGCTAGTACAGTCTGAAGTGATCATATTACACACTTTCTTCATCAGATTTAAATCAGACACAAACAAAGAAAATGGAAACAATTTCACATGTTCTTTCTGAAGAACGTCTTTTGTCATGGACCATAACACATAAAGGAAGGCCGAACCACATTAAATCGAGAAAGAATGAATTTATCTTGAAATCAATGCAAGTTAATTACCATCTAATGAAAAGAAAGCATGACATGTGTCAGTCAGTTAATCAGTAGTGCCTGCAGGCGGGGAGTTGAGTGTTGGATGGAAAAAAAAATGGTTGCAGTGAGTTGAATAAAGGGAACACAGTTTCCTCCTCTGAATCTAACAGGAAATGGCTGAGAAAGCTTTTAATACTGGGAACACTGGGCTTGAGTGTTTCCAACATAGAACAACCTGACCACACCCACTGGGCACCTGCAACACAGAGCTCAAAGGAAGTTAAAGAAGCAGCCCAGCAACCAGTCATCACAAGATGATCCATGCTTTCTATTTGGATCAAAACTATTAGTTCATTGAATCAGTGTGTTGATGTTGACCTCTAATATTTTGGTCCAGACAGCTGCTGCTCATTGTAATTTTCCATTCTTTCTAAACCCAGTTTCTAAATTACTCAGACCAGCCCATCTGGTACCAACCACAATTCCGCATTCAAAATCCTTTCTTCTCAGTTTGAACAACAGCAAGTCGTCTTGACCATGTCTACATGACTAAATGCTTTAAGATGCTGCCATGTGATTGGCTGATTAGATAGTTTTTTGAACAGGCAACTGATTACATCACATTACATTAATTTATCCAAAGGGACTTAAGGTGGATTTATACTCGCATGGCGTCCACGTCGCCGCCATAGGCTCTGCGTTGCTCCACAGAGGCTTGACGCGCACCTCTTCCAGACCTGACGTGCACCCCTGCTACGCAGACGGTCACACAGAGGTTCTTCCTTGTGATTGGTCAGTTTGGGATCACATGTTACAGAATATCTGGATCTTCTCACTGAATTTGTGTGGTAACCACTGTTTCTAAAAATAATAATCAGTGGATCAAGTTGATGTGAGGGTGATCGAATTATTTATTTGTTTTCTTCCACAAGCTAATAAAGACACTGAACCATGCTGGACACCATTGTTGTTTTAAAACAGAAAATACAGACCGGAACTGAAGCACTATAAGAACTCCAACCTGGTGAGTTTACAGGCCGAAACCACCCCTACTACCACCTTCAGATTAGGAGGAGAAACTGCAACATGCCTCCAAACCAACGTGTACCCCCTACGAGTCAGCTACGCCTTAACCGACCTCACACGTATAAATCCATCTTTACAGTTGTCAGGCATTAGCATTAGGGGTCTTGCCTAAGGATCCAACTGGAAGGTGTCAATGTATGTCTCATCAGGGGAATTGAACTCTGGTCTTTCACCTGGGAGATGGATGCTCTGCCAACTGAGCTATCCAGCCACATAGCCTTCTGCTAAAGTGGCTGGTGAGTGTACGGTGTTGTTGAAGCCGATAAACACTTGTCACCTGTTGATTGGTTTAGTCATAAAAAACCTGAAATGGCACAAACAAATGGGAAAATTTCTAGATGACATCTGTGTCCTCACAGGAGGTAAAAGCTCATTTTTTTACTGTAAGGCAGACTGAACCTTTTCACCATCAGCATGAATGTTTCTGGAAGCAGCCCCGGAGTAACTAACAGTCTTTTCAGCGCTGCTCTCCTGACGTTCTTAAGAAATCGTCTCGGTTTCTTCATTTTTATTGGATTCCGCTTTAGGAAATTGACTCATGAGTCCTCAAGTTGCAGTGTGTCGTGCCCTAAAGCGAGACACCACCCAATCACATTTCAATAAAAACAAACCCTGCATTCGGCTGCTGTGTATGAGGAATATCAAACGCACTCGGAGGAAGGCGTTTATGACACTCTGCCTATAGCGCTGTTGCATTGCATTACAGCAGTAAATTGAAATTCGGGGCAAAATGATTAAATTCATTGCCACACAATATTTCAGGGAACAACAAATGAAAATATTATCATGGCTTGTTTTGAAGAGGATGACACAGTTACAGCAGGTTGCTTTTCTCTGCCTTAGTCTCCCCAAAGGTTTCATCATTTTATCCCACTTCTTGTCTTCTGGTGTATTCAGGCTCATTTCTCTATTTCTTTTCCTTCACAATTTTACTTTGCATCTTGTGTTCTGTTTTATTTTCCTCATTACATTTCCTGTTTTTTCCTTTTATTTTTGCCATAAATCCAATCTCATACAGCATTTCCTCTTTCCTTCCGGTTTAAGTCCTGCCTTAGTATCTCAATTTTCCTGTATTCCTCCATCTCCTTCCTACCTCTGTATTTCCCAAATCTTTGTTGTTTGTATTTTCTTTTTAAACCACCTTTCTTCTGTCTTCTTGATTGATTTGATGCCCTTACCGTCATTTTCTCTCTCTCAACTCAGGTTATTGTCTTTGGACCTGAATGCTTCAGGAAGACTGTCCGGCTTTGTAAGTACTCTAGATGGCATTGCCTTGGCTTTCACTAGTTATTTATGACCATGAGCTGTTTAAATCACTTAATGTCATAATTTATGGGTATTTGCTTCGGTTTTATTTTTGTTCATTAGTTTCTTTTGCCCTTAAGTCTTCTGATTTTTGGTTTCTTGTCTCGTCACACCCTTGTATGTTCAGTTCTCTTTACTTCCTGTTTGGCATACTTGATTTAATTAGCTCCTTTACTTCACCTGCTCCTTGTCAATTATCATCTATCTATCTATCTATCTATCTATCTATCTATCTATCTATCTATCTATCTATCTATCTATCTATCTA
>JBAMHW010000007.1:5748419-5760534 GCA_037177495.1 Rhadinocentrus ornatus | reverse complement strand
CTGATCAGGCCCCAGCTTGTGTCCAGGTAGCGCTACCCTACTTGCCACGCCTCTCCCCTCCTGATCCACAACCACCGTGATGAAACTTCTGCTTCTGCATCGGTGGCCAACTTAACAGCCCTTCGCTGACTGGCTACTGTGATGCCCAGCATTTTGTAGGCCCTGCAGAGGGATTGGCCCACAAATCATCGGCATCCCACTTCGATGGGTTTGCATCGTGCTCGCCAACCATTGTTCTGGCACTCCTCCACTAGCTCCGAGTACTTTGCCCTCTTTCTCTCATGAGCCTCCTCTATCTGGTCCTCCCACAGAGGTAAATTCCTCGGTAAAATAAGTATTTGCTCACCTACAAACAAGCAAGATTTCTGGCTCTCACAGACCTGTAGCTTCTTCTTTAAGAGGCTCCTCTGTCCTCCAGTCGTCACCTGTATTAATGGCAACTGTTTGAACTCGTTATCAGTACAAAAGACACCTGTCCAAAACCTCAAACAGTCAGACTCCAAGCGCCATTATGGCCAAGACCAAAGAGCTGTCAAAGGACACAAAACAAAATGGTAGAGCTGCACCAGGCTGGGAAGCCTAAATCTGCATTAGGTAAGCAGCTTGGTGTGAAGAAATCAACTGTGGGAGCAATTAATAGAAAATGGAAGACATACAAGACCACTGATAATCTCCCTTGATCTGGGGCTCCACGCAAGATCTCACCCCGTGGGGTCAAAATGATCACAAGAACGGTGAGCAAAAATCCCAGAACCACATGGGGGGGACCTAGTGAATGACCTGCAGAGAGCTGGGACCAAAGTCACAAAGGCTACCATCAGTAACACATTACGCCGCCAGGGACTCAAATCCTGCAGTGCCAGACGTGTCCCCCTGCTTAAGCCAGTGCATGTCCAGGCCCGTCTGAAGTCTGCTAGAGAACATTTGAAAGATCCAGAAGAGTCATATGGTCCTGTGAAAACTTTTTGGTAAAAACTCAACCTGAGGAGAAAGAATGCTGAGTTGCTTCCAAAAAAGAATTTACCTACATGTATGGGGGTGGAAACATCATGCTTTGGGGCTGCTTTTCTGCAAAGTGACCAGGATAACTGATCCATGTAAAGGAAACAGTGTACAGGGCCGGCTTATAAAATCCCACCTGTAGGGGTTTCATTGAAGATGAAACATGGCTGGGTCTTTTAGCATGACAATGATCCCAAACACACCGCCTGTGTGTTACGACCCCGTTTCAAAGCTAGGGAGACTGGGGTCGATAACAAAACAAAAGATATATACAATAATTTATTCAAAACCAGGTTCGACAGAATATATAAACAACAACAATTGTCCTATAGTCGGTATATCTAGTCCGGTAAAAGTAAAAAAGAAAAGCCAATTAACAAAGGGTGTCCTCAACTGAGGAGATAAATAACAATACAATTAACAATTAACCTTTTAACAAAAAAACAATTATCTTTACTTATTCTAATATCAACAATATACAAAACCAAAACATGTATTCAAACAACACTCTTTACCTAAATGGAGCTTTTTGTAGTCTATAAACCAAACCAAAATGCTATACAAATGACAAACCAAACTCAAAAGATAACTCGAAAGCTACTCACGAACGATTAGAGTGTATATCCCCAATTTTTCAACCAAAGAACACATTTGTGTACTAAACTAAGGGATTTCTGAATGCTCTTACAATCACAAGGTTTACTCAGACCAGCTACTACCATACTATCCTCCCTGTTGGCGAGGTAATGGTACACAGCTGCCCTGAGTGTTGGCGCTTCCTCCTTCTTAAAGGCCTGGGGTCCCTCTGGTTGGTTGGCAGTGAGGAAGTGCGGGAAGGCAGTCGTCTAATCGCTGGAGAGCAGAGGTTGCAGAGGGTGGTCCCACCAAAAGGGTAAGCTGAACAGGCGGCGACCAATCATAAGGGAGGCTGAAGAGTAGGGCGGTCACTGTCGAATCCACAGCCAATGGCTGAGAAGCAACTGAGCACCAGGATTTAAAATACCACAACCACAGGCCACACAGCCAGTCTCTCTCAGCTCTCAACTCCATAGAAAATCTTTGGAGGGAGTTGAAAGTCCGTGTTGCCCAGCACTGCTCTAGAGGAGATCTGCATGGAGGAATGGGCCAAAATACCAGCAACAGTGTGTGAAAACTGTGAAGACTTACAGAAAACATTTGACCTCTGTCATTGCCAACAAAGGGTAGATGAAGTATTGAGATTAACTTTTGTTACTGATAAAATACTTATTTTCCACCATAATTTACAAATAAGTTCTTTAAAAATCAGACAATGTGATTTTGTGGTTTTTTTTTTCTCATTTTTTCTCTTATAGTTGAGGTATACTTATGAACTCTCTCATCTTTTTAAGTGGGAGAACTTGCACAATTGGTGGCTGACTAAATACTTTACAATAGTTGCAGTACAAACTACAATAGGGGCCCAGAATGGAGCCTTGGGGAACTCTCCATGCCATCTTTAGTTAATAACTGACCCAAAGTAGTCCCTTTTTTTTTTAAGGATTCAAATTTTTTTATTGTATTTTTTTGTCATTTATTTCTCACAACATTAACTAAGGATTGGTTCCTACTATCATCCACATCAATGCAGGGGAACCCTGGTTCTCAAGTGCTGCCGATTATTCCTGCTTCAACACACTTGATTCAGATCAACAGCTTATCAAGTTCTGCACAATGAGTCATTAATCTGAATCAGGTGTATTGGAGAAGGGAAGGGAAAAACTTGCTGGACGAGGGTGACAGTTCCCCAACAATGTTCTTCTTCTGCCATCAGTAAATGTGCGTGTGAATGGGTGAATGTGATGTATAATGTACAGCGCTTTGGATAAAAGCGCAATATAAATACAGATCATTTACCATATATATATATATATATAATATAACAATAGAAAAAATTCACAGATACATTGTTTGGCCTCTCAGAAGAGAATGATATTCAAATTACTGAACATATTGAGTGACTACTTGGTATAAAAAGATCAGCCTTGATCTTTTCAAAGTCACAAAGTTCATAAACTAGAGATAAAGTTAAACGAAAGAACAACAACATGTGGCTAAGATTATTTGTTCTGCTTATGTGAAGAAGGGATGAGATGGACATGTGGTATGATATAAAAAAACAGCACTTTATTATGTGTTATTCTAATTTCTTACAGAAATCTCTGATGGAGGGAGTGAACAGATAGAAATCTGGTGGTGGTGCATATTTCTGCATTTTGGACAGTATTACCCCACCTCTTCCTTCTCTTCCTCCTCTTCCCTGGTGTCTCTGCTGTTTACGGCCTCTCTCCATCACTGTCGGCCCCGGGGCAAGTCACTGAGGAGCCTGCTGAGGAAAGAAAACAGAGAAGGAATGAGGAACTGGAAGGAGGGATGGGTGGATGGATGGTTGAATGAATGGAGGTGGGGGGATTCCCCTCAGGGCCTCCAGAGGAAGCACTTGTATCAATCACTCGACGGGAGACGAGGGTGATTCTGATAGATTATATCCCCCAGTACAATGCTGCCTCCTTCACCTCCTCTCCTCCCTCCTGTTTTCCCCCTGACCCCACATCAATGGGCTTCCCTTCTTCATCCTTGCTTCTCTCTATCTGCTCTCTCCATGTTTCTCTCCTCTCTTTCTGCATTGATGAACTTCACACTGTCCTCTTCCCTTTTCAGGGTACATTGGGACTCCCTCCTTCCTTCATCCGCCTGTCCTCCTTCCCTTTTCTTTCTTTCCCAAATTTTTCCTCTTTCTCGCTTCACCACTGTTTGTTTAAACTTCAGAGGTAACCAACATAATGAACGTTTGTCTTCATCATCATCAACTTGCTAATGATGCCAATCCATAACCAGCCATGATGGTAGCTGTGCATCATCTTTAGCTTGACCCCAGTGGGTGCAGAGGCGTGAGGTACGACCTCTTCTGCTGACCTTCCAGACAGACGGCAGGAGGTCGGTGGACGCTCGTTAACTGCCTGCGTGGTGTTGGAAGCAGTTGACCTTGTATTGGGAGGAGAGAGGAATACTGTTGTTCCTGAAGCTCTGAGCCTCCATCAGTCACTATGACAGATTAAAGTACAGTTTGCATCCAGATGGAGATGAAAAAGTTTGCTCCTATCTTTCAGATTTAACAGTCTGTTACATTCCTATATTTGATATCATCTTGTAACAGTGTGGTTTGGCGTAATCGTGCTGAAATAACAACGACCTTCCCACGTGTTTCTATTAATCCATTGAGCCAATATTCTGATATTTCTCAAGGATCAAAGATCTACAGACCTCCCTTTTCTCAACCACCTAGTCCAGCTCTTCTGAAGGTATTTAAAGGTCTTATTGAACTAGCAGACAGGTTTAATCTTTTCAGCAAGTCCTGGGTGTATCCCCAAGCCTCCTCTGAATAAAGCATGTCTAGATCATCTAACCTAAAAGGCACCAAGAAGACATCCCAACCAGATTCACAAACAATCTCTACTAGCTCCTTTGAATTTGGAGGAGGAATGCGTTCCACCCTTTCACTTAGGATGAGTCTGTCAGTATTCGCAGCATTTGACAGATGAGGGTTGGATCATCTCGTGGATCTGAAGCTTTTTCTTTTGGCCCAGCTCTTAACTTATCACGATAGACCAGTATAACATTCTCATCAGTAGATATTGAACTTGTCAATACTCCAACTTAGAAACAAGAGCCTGAAGAACTTAAACTCCCCACATGAAGCAGCGGCTGACTTTCAACCCTGATTGGTAAATGCACTCTAATTGCAAATCAAATCAAATAAAAATCAAATTTTATTTATATAGCGCTTTTCATACACAAAGTAACACAAAGTGTTGTACATAATACAAATTATTCATACATATTAAAAACAAATTTTAAAAGCCTTCACCCATTGAAGAACAAAAAGTAAAAATTTTAAAAACAAACCAATCACATGCCCCCCTCCCTAATGTTTAAAAAAATCTGGCTTGACGCTGCTGTGAGGAAACAATATCTTGGGGATCCAGTCACACCAGAAGCCAGCCCACCCATGACCACAGAGGGCGCCACCACAGGAACCACCCAGGTGAGGACCTGCCGGGGTCCACACCACAGCCACATGGCTGCAGTGCCGGACCCCCAGCCACCCAGACTAGGGTAGTCACCGTGGCAAAAACACCGCAGTCAGAGCGGGCAGAGCCACCGGTGTGGAGGATCCCCAGGAGGAAACACCTGAGATAAACAGTAAAAATAAGAATGAATACACCTAGAAACAATAAGAACTGATAAAAGTGACAAGAAAAGATACAAATAAAAGAGTTCAGGAAAAATAAAGTATAATAAAAAAAGTTAAAACCACTTATAAAAACTGTACTTGGGTAACATGAAGCAATAAAACAATAAAAAGTTAAACAATAAAACAAAAAGCCATATAAATAAGTTAAATAAGCTAAAAATGAAAACAAAATAAATTTCGGCTATAAGCTAAACTAAAAAAAAAGTCTTGAGCTTGCTTTTGAAGACATGAACAGTCTCTGCAGCCCTGAGGTTCTCTGGCAGGCTGTTCCACAGTCGAGGCCCGTAGTGCTGGAGCGAGGCCTCACCATAAGACACAAACCACAACCTCAGACTTTCTACTGCTTTCTACTTTACCTTGAGCTGCAAACCCCTATTGTACCTGCTAGAGGTAGGATGGGGGATGAGACATCATCTATAGAAAATATCCAGTAAGCAGCATATTGGAGAGGAAGATTTGTGGGAGATGAGAGAAAGACAACAGGAAGTCCAATAAGCACTGGTTCCAGCCAAGGTATACAAAACAGCATCTCTGAACACACAACATGTAAAACCTTAAAGCAGATGGGCTACAGCAGCAGAAGACCACACTGGGGGCCTCCTGCCAGCTAAGAGCAGGAAACTGAGGCTACAATCCACACAGACTCACCAACACTGGACAACATTGCCTGGTCTGATGAATCTCCATTTCAGCCTTAACATTAAGTTGGTAGGGTCAGAATTTGGTGCAAACAATGTTTCGGGCAGCTGCTGCTGATGGAATAATGGTGTGGGGGTTTTTGAGGCGGTTTCCCCTTAGTGCCAACTTAGCATGCTTTGGACACCACAGCCAACCTAAAATTAGTTTTTGACCATGTCCAACCCTTTATGACCACAGTGTAGCAATTTCAGATGGCTACTTTCAGCAGGATAATGCACCATGTCATAAAGCTCAGATCATCTCCACCTGTTTTCTTGAACAAAACAATGAGTTCACTGGACTCCAATGGCCAGATCTCACTCCAATAGAGCCGTGGTTCCCAACCCTGGTCCTCAAGGTCCACTGTCCCACAGGTATTAGATGCTCCCTGCTACAACATACTTGATTCAAACTAAATGGATCTCTGACAAGCTCTGCACAAGTCTGCTACTGAGCCATTAATTTGAGTCAGGTGTGGCATTACTGGTGTATGAATGTAGATATGAATGTTCGGTGGTGGTCGGAGAGGCCGTAGGTGCAGACTGGCTGCCACATTCCCGTCAGTCTGCTCCAGGGCACGATAGATAGAAATACTTGTCACTACAGACTAGAAAAGTGTCCTCATTAACCTGTTGTCTGTTTTAGCCCATTTCGGCCTCTGTTCTTTTACACATAATATGATGTGCAACAGTTCCAGTTTGAAAAGGCCTATTGAAAGATCTGTTAAGAAACGGAGGACATTTCAGCCAAAAAAGCCTGAATCATAAATAGAAAATGCTCGTACAGTGGATTGATTTCTGTCAAAGTGCCTGCATTACCTCACATAAGTGGTGGAATGAGAACCAACCACCCCACAATCACACACACACACACACTCTGAGCCGGCACACTGAAAAGAATCTGCAATCTGTGCCATTTTCTCATATAGTGTAATATTTGAATTCCCAGTGACAGCTGAGAGTGGTGGCAGAATTTACCTACACATCCACATCTGAGCGCTTCGGCTGTCAAAGCTCCGCCTGCTCTAATAAGCAAAGCCTGCTGCTGAGGCACTGCTCAGTAAATATTACTCAGTAAATATTACGCTTACCAATCAAAAACGTCAAAGACCTCAATATGAGTCCCTTTAAATATCAGACAGGAGGCTGAGTTATACTGCTGCATGGCCCCATTCATTCCCATCATAAGTCATTATTCTCTCACATCCATCCAACGAGCTGCCTCTCTGTGCCAAGACGTTTCCACACCGCTGTGATGAAAAAGTTTCTTTTTCTGTAGCTGGAAGTTATTTATTTTTGCTATTAAAATATTCAGACTGAACTGATTTCATTCAATTCCCTGGGACCTTATCATGTCTCCTTTCCGTTTTCAGTTAGTTAATCATTTGTATTTAGAGATGATTTATATTTTTCTCAGCATATTTAAATTTCATTTGCAGACCAGCTGTAGAATGTTCTTCTAATGAGCATTGTATGTGTTAATCTGATGCATGATGTCTTCTTCTACGTTTCTATTCAGAAAAATTTAATTCACAATTTTATATACAGTAGAACATAGAAAACAAAAAATATTTTATTATTTCTGAAGAGGAGGATCCTTTGACTTGTAAGATTAGGAGTCACCCTGTGTTGATCCATTAACTTCCCTTTAATGGGACTTTTCAGTGATTTGGGAACTGGGGACAATGACTGCAGTTTTCCAGAGCGATCTTTGTCTGTTTCTCCTGAATCTAAGATGTCAGATGCTCAGCAGTCTGTGGTTGTTTTCTGATTCTGCTCTTCGTGGTGCTCTAAACATTTTCAATAGGAGACAGATAATGATCTAGTTTTAAGTCACCTTAAGCTTAAAAAGGAACTGCTTCATGCAGAGTAAGAAGACAAAAAATAAAGTACACAGTGGATGAGGAAAGTATTTTGACTCCCTTAAATTTTTCACACTTTGCAGCCATTTCCTAAAATCATTTCCATTGATTTTTTTCTTTGTTAATGTATACACAGCATCCATTTTGATAAAAAAAAAATTAAATAAATAAAAATAAGATTGAAAGTTTGTTAACGAACAACAACTGAAACATCACACAACCTTTGCTGTGACACACTGATATTTACAGTATTTAACTCAAGTGCTGTCCTGGAAAAAGTGTTTTTTCATGCAGTTAAATAATTTTTTTAGAGAAAATTGTATTCTTGAGATGTTTCAGACTGTTTTTAAAAAACTTCATAGCACCTTTTTTTTTTAAATGAGATATCTTTGGCTGCTGATGCTGGTAATTATGTTGTCCTCGTGCTTTTAGACCTTTGTGCTTCATTCAATGCAGTTGATCAGAGCATATTAATTTTTCGCCTCAAGCACTGTGTCTGTATTAAAGGTGCAGCCTTGGACTGGTTTTGGTCTTGTCTGTTAGAAATTTTTTTTTAGAGCACAAATAATTTGGTTTTCTCTTGACTGTGGGGTGCCTCAGGGGTCTATTCTCAGACCCCTCTTTTTCTTGCTGTTATTACTCCCTTTGTGGTCCATTTTAAGGTAATTTGGAATTTCACTTTACTGAGTCAGCCAGGCTCCTTCAGCTTATGTGAGAATGTATCACACCTGTCTGTCTGCCTTTTACTACCTGTCTGTCTGCCCTTTATTGGCTTAATGTCTGCTAAAGAATTGGGCTTTAAAGCTCACAGTGGATGTCAGAGCCAAGGAGAATTATGAGGTCGAAGGACAGGACAAATAAAAATTTCACTTAATGTTCCAGTGGCCTCCATAATCAATAAATGGAAGAAGTTTGGCACAACCAGAACCTATCCGACCAACTGGGGTAAAGAGCCTTGGTGAGGTAAAACACCCCAAAATCGCTGTGGTTGAGCTCTAAAGATGTTGTAGAAAGCCAACCATCCCTGCTGCCCTCCACCAATCGGTGCTTTATGGTGGAGTGACCTGGTGGAAGCCTTTCCTCAATGCAAGACATGTAAAAGCCTGCATATAGTTTATGTAATTTTTCATAGTCTGGGAGTCCATCATATGTTTTTTTGTAATGTAGTTTGATGTGATGATGATTTAATTTTTTGGCCTTGATTCGTAGCAGTATGTGTGGAGAAAACCAGGCACCTCTCATCACCTGCCCAATACAATCACAACAGTGAGCATGGTGGTGGCAGCATCATGTTGTGGGGTGTTTTTCAGCTGCAGGGACACGATGACTGGTTGCAATTTAAGGAAAGATGAATGTGGCTTAGGAACAACTCCATTACTGTTCTTGAATGGCCCAGCCAGAGACCTGATTTAAAGCCAATTGAGCAATCCTGGAGAGACCTGAAAATGGTAGTTCCAACTTTTACCATCCAAGCTGACATAACTGGGCATGATGCGCAAATCCAGGCGTGAAAATCTTGTTGCATAATTTCCATGGCTGTATTAGCTCAATAAGATGCTTCTATTCAATACTGATCAAAGGGTCTAAATACTTATGGCCGTGTGATATTTCAGTTTTTGTTCTGTAATAACTTTGAAAGATTGTCTACAATTAAAATCGGTTGCTGTGTATACATTATTGAGGAAAAAATATCACTGCAAATTAACAAAGTGAAAATTTAAAAAGGTCTGAATACTTTCCATTCCCAATGTAAGTAGTATGAGTAAAAAATAGATACATAAATCAATATCAAGTGCTCCTGAGCTGTGTGTGTGCATGCTTCCCCATAATGGATTAGGACTTTACTGAGAGCTGCTAATTGATCCAAAGTAAAATAAAAATGTTGTGTTTCAGTGCGACTGTGAACATGTCTGTGTGCAGCAATAGTCTTGGCTCATACAACAAGTCCATCTAGTTTCAAACACCATTATTAATGCAGAATGATTTTCTTCCGACGCTTCACCAAAGTGAGAACACCGGGGTGGTGCAGCTTCCTGCCTCACCTGGCCGATTGCTCCGTATTCATGCGGCCTCAGCTCGCCCAGACTGTTTGTTCTCGTCTGTGTAAAGCCTGTGTAATGAGCCCGGCACTATTAGCCAAATGGCTGTAATATTACTCCTGTCAGGCTGCAGTCACTTTGCTCCTCGTGTTTGCAGTCTGTCTGAATGTGTTCCTTGTTATTGCCTCTGCTCTCCGCCAGCAGACATTATTAGACAGGGTTTGTTTTTTCTGCTATTTTTGCATAACAGGCGAAAGCTGATGCGCTTATATGCTGCTGCTGTTCTGAACAATAAGAAGGTAAAACTTTACATCCTGAAGGCTCAGGACAAAGCGCTCATGTTTCAGACAAGCAAGTATTCACACTTACACTAGCAACTGGCTGTGCTTTAAAAACATAAATCTTCTTAAATGCAATAAATGGTTTTCCTACATGTTAAATATTTTTTTAGTTTAGTCAGTTGTTTTTTTGGTCATTTTATGGTGTTCATGTTTTCCACCGGTTAAGGGTCTGGACTGCAGGCAGGCCAGTTCAGCAGCCGGACTCTTCTCCTGTGAAGCCATGCTGTTGTGATGGATGCAGGATGTGGTTAGCATTGTCTGGCTGAAAAAGATGGGAGCAGATGTTGCTCTAAAACATCCATGTACTTTTCAGCATTGATGGAGCTTTACAGACGTGGAAGATGCCCACACTATAGGCACTAATGCAACCTCATACCCTCAGAGATGCAGGCTCTACTGAAAACAAGTTGAATAGTTCCTTTCCTCCTTAAGGCTGGGAACTACACAAATACACAAAACTGTCTGACATTGTGTTTGACTCAGAGTAGTGTACCTCTAGGCTTCAAGTCAATATTGCAACCCGTGTATGCAACACACTACCTTGCGTCAACGTCAGCAGCAGCCATGATATGCATGTAGACACATTGCTAACAGCAAGTACATCCCAGCCCTTAGTCTGCAGGACACCGCAATCATGCTTTCCAGAAATAATTTCACATTTTCCTCCATCTGACCACAAAGCAGTTTTCTTTGCTTTCAACCGATTTTAAATGAGCTTTGGTGCAGAGAAGACGACGGTTTTTCTGGATCATCTTCACATTTGGCTTCTTTTTAGAGCTTTAACCTGCACGTGTGGAAATCAGTTTGTGTTCTATTGTAAAGAAGACTTGCAAATCATTGCATTCAATTATTAACATTTTACACAGCGTCCCAATTCTTTCTGGATTTAAGGGCTGTCCATATTTTACCGGTCAGGTTAAGAGCTTTATCTACACAGAAGATGAAAAAAATAAAATCCAGGAGGTTGATGAGCAGCTTCACCAGGATATGTTAACACACACTGTGAGCGCAATAAATAATAACAGCTGCAGAGTCTCAGCCCGCAGGTAACACACACAAACACACACACACCCATGCACAACGCTCACACAGTGAGCAGCAGGATAAATATGTTTTGTAAAGCATGCGGCATGTTATGCATTTGTTAAGTAAATCCCTGTGAAATTAATAAAAATGAGCAGTAATGGAGGGAAAACAAATGCACAGCCTCAGGGTCAAAGAGCACAGTCGCTTAGTGGGTTAACGTATATTAGAGCACAATAATAAGGTCAAAAGGTAAATGTCACTGCAAACACAGGAAGAAACTGTAATTTTCTTTATTCAGCTGACATGTTTGGTCTGAATTTAGGCTGCAGCTTGGTCCTGTAAACACAACAACAACCTGATTTCATTCTCTTTGCCAGGAGAATATTTCTACTCAAACAGAGCCAAGGAGGGCAGAGGCAGAAATGTACAGAGAACGTTCTGTTCAATCATTGATTTCAAATATTTCTTCATGAATTTATAACCTCAAAATAATAATGTTATCTAACATTAATAATTTATCTCATTAAATTAGTAACCAGTCCTTCCATAAACAGTTAAAATCGTTGCAGGAAAATCAGCTGTGTATAAAAATGTATAACACCATTGCAATAGGTCATAAAACTAAAGACATATTACATTTTATAAAAAAATCATGATACATATTATTTTACTCCCTAGAAGCCCCATACAGTACCTACTATGTGAAGGTTTTGGGAAGCTCATAAAACCAACACTGATCCTTTAAAATTTTACAGATCAGATTATTACTAAATATTTAACTAAATATTCATCAAACTTTAAAATATTATCATTTAGTTAAGCTCAGAATAGATAATGTTCAAAACACAAAATAATCTCCTTCAAATGTTGTTTGATAAACACACACATATATATA
>JBAMHW010000007.1:5713754-5725696 GCA_037177495.1 Rhadinocentrus ornatus | reverse complement strand
CCCCCCCCCCCCCCCCCCCCCCCCCCCTCCCCCCCCCCCCCCCCCCCACCAAACATCTAATGGACTGGCATCCTGTCCAGGGTGTAACCTGCCTCTCACCTGCTTATTGTTTGGATCGGCTCCAGCTCCGCAATCCTGAATTGGACTAAACGGCACAGAAAATGGATGGATGGGGCAATAAAAGATGTAACTGCTTTCTGGTTTTACTCATCAGCAACACACGAGTCGAGCTTATTTTTTTATTTGCGCTAATGTTTTAGCTTCATTTACCAGGATGTCTTAGCAATCTATTGATGGACACAATATAGACTAAACTTCTATGTTTCGGCCGTCAGCTATTCAGCACAAGAGACTGATGATCTGATTAGTTGAAAAGCTGCAGCCGGATCCAGATTAGGATTGACAGATGGATCCCGCCCCCTCTACGCCCGGATTGGCCTACAGATGATTCAGTTTCGGAAAGGCTGACCAATCCCCAAGGACATCCACCTTTAAACTTGCACCAGCGACAACAATCGAGGCAACTGTGGCCAGGGGGATGCAGTTTGCCAAGCTTTGTCAGCAACTGGCCAGTGGACCAGTTTGCATTCTGGGAGTGAATTTGTGTCGTGTTCTGTGTTAAGGAATTTCATAGCAAGTGTTAAATTAGTACTGCTAAATGCTATTTGAGTTCTGGGTTTGAATTATCATCCCTGCTTGAGTTTCTGTTTGAGTTTTTGCTTCTGTCTCCGTTTAAGTTGCTAGTTTGCTAGTTGCTTGTTAGAATAACAGTTTCCCATTTTTGGGACACCTTTTTGTTTAATTTATATTATTTCCCATTGTGGGACACTTTCAGTTTGTTTGGTTTTAGCGTGTTTTCTTTTATTGACTATTTAGTTGAAATGAAATACGTGATTCGATTGGTTGGAACCCTTTTCTGTTTGTAGATAGTATTCTTAATGTAAATCTTATTTTACTTTATCCCGTGTCCGACTTGCTTATGTTCCGTCCCAGTACCCCTAGACAGTTGGGACGTAACATTCTATAAAGAATCAAAGCCATGATGGTGTTGTGTGAGAAGCTGCAGGAACCCATGAGCAGACGGGGAGCTTTAGAATCACGAAGGGATTATTGACAAACGAATGTGCTGATGTCAGAGCAGGTCGGCAGGCAGGCTTAAATGGCTGAGTCTCCGGAAGACAGCAAGTGGCAGGAATTCTTCAACAGAGTGGAGCACAGATTATTCCTCAACAGGAAATGTTCACAAAACATGATCAGAGAACAAAACTTTTACCACACGGGTGAGAGCGACGATCCGGCAGAGGTGTGTGATCAAGCCAGGGTATATATGCTGCTGGGGACAATTAGGTGACCACCCTCAGCTGTGCGAGACACCCACTGCCGGAGACAGACACTCAACCTGCAAAAGAGGCACGCCCACCTACACACATACACACACCGCACACACTTCCAGGAGGGGCAGAACCACGACAGGTACGTAGCAATGATGACATAAAAATACCACATGTGGTCTCACAGGAGCAGAAACAATCCAGGATTTATCATGAGGGGTCTGACTAGCTGTGTGGAAGCTGCAGATAATTCTAGATATCAGGAACTTATATGAAGGGTATTTATCCAATTCAAATCTGTAATCTTACATGTAGTGCTTATCACATCTAAACCAGTAAAATACTCAGACAACTTCTCACGTCGTTTTGAACAACCTTAACCATTTTGGCTTGTATGATCATTACTTTTGTTTGTTTTGACCCCATGAAAGTCACTTGATGATTAGCTAAATTGTTTACATTTACACTGTTTTACATACAGCTTTTAGACTTCTGTCTACTACAGATAACACAATAATACTTTTTCACAATACTATGTTAAGAAAATGAAAAGAATTTCAACCTTTTTCTGTGACTGACGCATTTCCAGCAGCATCAAAATTACAAAGAATTAATTCCTGCTGAACTAAGAAGTTATCTACTCACACTGCTTCAGCAGAGATCTTGAAAACATTTAATAATTTAATTTTTACTCAGCATCAGTAAATGAAAAGTTATCTAAAGTTTGAACTTATTTGCTGATTTTCATGTATCTAGTTAAATTTTACTTTGATTGTTTGGCATTTGATGGGCCAACACAGGATCGGATGACCCAAAAATGATCAGTTATTAGGACAGGTGGGCTTTTTGATCCATGAAAAGAGACATTGTCCATGCAAAGTAACACAGATGTGCTCAATTTAGCTGAGCAAATTCAGGGTTCTTGTTTCTGGCCCCCTTGTCGAACATAACTACAGAAATTACTGCAATAACCAAAATTTCTGCTACACACAAGTTTTATTGAGCCCAGAGATGGGTTAAGTTTAGCTACATTGTTTTCTTGATTAAACCTTCTCAAGCTACTTTAAAACACAGAATCTAGATGTTTGTCTTTCAACTTTTCTAAGTGAACTTGTCTGCTGAACACCACCCTTCTGTCCAGCAAGCAGTTTTAAAGTATTTCATACTGAAAAGACGATTTTTTTTTTAATTATTATTAAAATCAGTGCAGTGAGCTTAAAGGTGAATGTTAAAGAAAGGGGGGAGGAAGGCAGAGTAGCTTGGGGATGTAGGGAGGAAGAGGAGGGGGTGCTCAGATAATGAAAATAGTCCCTGAACTTGATTTCCTTAATCACTGCATGTCCCTCTTTCTGTTAATTGAAGATAATTATAGGACTTTAATTTTCTTATGTAGGTTAAAGAGGAGAGTGAGAAGTCAAAGCAGATAGGATAACTGATGCAGATGAAGACGAAGAGGCCGACAGTCTATTAGAGATATGCACAAACTCATCAGTACTGAAATAAAATTTCAACATTTAGTTCAAAGTCTCTTTTCCAATGCCGGGCTGGATGTCGACGGCGGGAGGGAAAATATGCTCATGAGGATGTATGGATTTGGAAAAACCAGTTTCCTCAATAAAAAATAACATTTTTATTTAATTGAACCAGTTTTGTTTCAGTGTAACACAAATTTACGACATTAAAGATAAAAATCCTGAAAAGTAAATCATAAATGTTTTAGATATATTCTTTAAGTCATTCAGTTTAATTTAAACCCAATAAAAATGCAAAAAAATTCAAATGATAAATATTAATAACTAATGAGCACTGTGATACATGAAAAGGTTTCTAAAGGTTTTCACCCATCAGAACAAGTCATTTATGATGATGAATTGTAAAGAAAAACGCAAAATAAAACCTTAATAATTAATAAAATAACAATAATGTATATTAGAAAAAAAATGCAATGACTTATTAAATACAATTTGAATAGAAAAATGTTCCTAAACCTTTTATTAATTTGACAATTATGTGGTTAAAAAAAAAAATTCAAATTAGGTAGCAGCATAGTTCTGATCTTTATTTATATTCTGCTATTTTTATTTTCATAGTTTGTTTAAATACAAGACAGAGCTCAAAACTGGTATTTAAGTTTTGAGACACTCTATGATCCCAATATTTTACACTCTAAAGAAAGTTTACAATTCTCCTGGCAGCTGTTGCAGTTGTGATTCCTGTTAGTGCCATCCCGTGCTAACTTATGTCTTCTTTTCCCTGCCCCATTGAATATTTTCTGGCTACACTCCTGGTTAAAAGGCATCATTTTAAATGACTGAATGAACTCTTAAATTAGGAGTGTAAACGTCTAGCATAAATATTATTCATGCATGGAAACAATCTCTTTCAAAAGCAGTAGGGGAAGCGTTAAAGTTGTACAGCAGTGGACCTCATTTCTTTTGAAGGCTCATTTTCTGCATTCAGGGCACCAAAAACCGTCCAGTTTAGAGCTGCTAAATGCTTGAGATAGGTTTCTGATATGTGTAATATCAGAGCAGTTTGGAACAAAGTGGATGTGTGGATGAGGTAATATGAAAAGGTTGGAGCTTTAATCTGCCTCTGTATACAGACCGAGCAGCAGCTAATGCTTTGTTCTGCTTCTATTGCCTCAGAAATATACAGAAAACATGAGTATGTTTCTTGGAAATGGGTGGTGGTGTTTGGTGGAGCACAATAACGGCCTTTTGTATCAGAGAAAATGGTTTAAGTTCAGTCAAATAGAGTTTTTATGAAAAAGTGACCATCTTTTCCCAGCTTTCCTGTGTGAAAATGGGGATGTATCAGAAAACGGGGACGCGTCCAGTAATTTGAGATTATTTATGTCATGTGTGACAGTGAAGATAAAGCAGAGCGGCACCACAAAGTGCTGATTGATCTTTCACAAGCAATCATGATGAGCAGCGAGCAGAAAATAGGCTGCTGCGTCTCAGGGTCTTATATTTGAGTGGGATTACCTGACGGCGACGAACCTTCACCTGTCACATGTCCACATGTTTCTGAAGCCAAAAACGCTGGTGTCTGATGTCGATGATTAGGTGACACAGACACAGAAACAGAACGTGACTGTCGATGCGTATGTAAATACCTCTTTACCATTAACAGGAAGAAGTGACAATATGTGCAGGCAGTCTTTGTCAATTTGAAGTATCTTTGAGAGGCTTGGAACCAGTATAAAACTGGAACAGGCTCCAGGAATGGGGCCATTATAATGGAAAGAAGTCTTTAGTTTGGTCAGGCTTATTTAAAAGAAGGAAAACAAGTCAGGAATAAACCTTGACCAAACACTCACTGTACAGAAACAGAAGTTTGGACACATTTCCCCCTTTTGACTGGTATTTTATCGTATCAGCCAATCACATGACAGCAAGTCAGTGCATTTAGAAATGCCTTATTGATGTCAGAGGTCAAAGGAAAATGGGCAGACTGGTAGGAAATTATAGACTCACATAATCACCTTTTTTAACCACAGTATGCAGAATATGATCTCTGAAGATTGGATAAATGACTGGTCTGATGAGTCTAAATTTCAGCTGCCACATTGCTCTAGTACCGGTTTGAACCCCCATTTACTTTAGGACTGCCTTCATTTTTAGCGTGATAAATTCACCAAGCTGTTGGAAACGTTTTGCTCCATATTGACATGACAGCATTACACAGATGCTGCAGATCTGTCGGCTGCATCTATGATGAGAATCTCCCGTTCCACCACATCCCAAAGCTGCTGTATTGGATTAAGATCTGGTGACTGTGGAGGCCGTTGGAGTCCAGTGAACTCATCGTCGGGTTCTAGAAAGCAGTTGGATATGATCTGAGCTTTGTGACATGGTGCATTATCCTGCTGGAAGTAGCATCAGAAGATGCTACACTGTGGTCACAAAGGGGTGGACATGGTCAGCAACAATACTCAGGTAGGCTGTGCTGGTTAAATGTGAATAAGTGGCCTAACGTATGCCAAGAAAATATTTCCCATAGTCTGAACTGTTAATACAAGGCAGGATGGATCCATGTTTTTATGTAATTTCCACCAAATTCTGACCCTGCAACAAGGGGCAAGGCTTTTTTAATCCTTAGAGATGGCATCAACAACCATGCCATGTTCAAAGTCACTTAAATCCCCTTTATTTCTCGTTAGTTCGACATCTTGACCATGTCTACATGAACAACTACATTGATACCATGTACACACGTAGCCGGGTTTTTGCAAAACGGAATATCCGTCTAGTAAGAAAAATGAGTCCACACCCCCATCGTTTTTGTAAAAACCAATCAATCCACACCTAACCGCATAACTACGTTGTTGAGCACATTCATAAGCATTCCAAACCTTTAGGAGGCAGCAGCGCCCCGGCCTGACCCAAAACTGGCAGTGGCGCCTTTGCCATCCCTCGAACGTGAAATGGATTGATTGTGTTTGTTTGTTTTTAAAAGCTCAAATACTAAGCGCCTCGACAATGGATAACGCCAATGCTCAACGTCTTAAGGACATCCATGTAAACAAAGGTCACACATGTGACGTCAAAGTATTTTTGTCGCAGACGGTAACACTTCCAAACCTAAAACCCCGGTTATATATGACCACACGCAGACGTGCAAACAGAGTATTCGAAAATCTTTACTTTGGTCGGAGGTTTGTAAAAAAAACACAACGTTTTTAATTACATAAATCTGCGTTTTCGTGTGGATGACAGGCCAAATCGTAGAAAAATATCTTCATTTTGTGAGATACCCAGCTACGTGTGGATAAGGCCTGATTAAGTAAGATTTGATCTGCTGATATTTGTGTTAACAAGCAGTGGAACAGGTGGACAAAATAAGGTGGCTGGTTCTAAAAAAATTTTAACAATAAGACTTTTTTTTGTGTCTCCTGCTACAAAAATTTTCCTTTGCACCAGATTTGGCTGCAAAGTTGCAAAATTCTAACTGGACCTGTTTAGCTGCGGACATGAGTTAGATTACTGGTAAATTTAACAAGGCTTCTCTTTCTGGGTTTTTTTGTGTGTGTGCGTCTGTGTGTGCGTATGTGTCTACATCACTATGTGGATGTACTTGTTAAAATTACAGATAACACATGGCCATCCGTTTTGATGGGTAGTTTACATGTTTTCCCTCCAGATGCAAAAATAATAAATCTGTTCTGGTCTCCAAAGCAGATCTCCAACTTCAGCCTTTCTGCTTCTTTTTTTTTTTTATTTCATTTTTTTTAAAAATCGTCACTAGACCAACATGTCGGCCTCAAGTGCATTTCTGGAGTCTCAGAAGCCGCCGCCAGACCCTGAACAAGCAGCAGCAGCAGCCTCCTTTCCTTTTCTTTTCTTTTTTTTTTTTTTGCCTTCCATTTTATCTGGAGCGTTTTAATTGACTCGCAGCGTGACGGAGAGGCAGCGAGGGACGGAGCGGAGAGGAAAGTGATGTTCCTAGATGTGGAAGACAGTTGTGGGAGGGCTGTGATGAAAAAATAATGATACTAGTTACATTCTATTACACAAAATATGGAAAATGGCAATGAAGTTCCAGTACAACATTTCCTCCTTAATATCACCATCATCATCAGCTGCTGCTGCTTCCATGCCGCAAGGAATTCTGGGACTCCACACAGTGAGGAGCAGCTGTGGATGTGCTCAAACACACACACACAGTGTATCTTAATTTATGCTGCTTTTAATGTATTTTTCATATCAAATTTCACCTCATTATGGATTTTATTTCTCAGTTCTGGAGCTGTAGAAGTCATTAATCTAGTTTCTTTATGGTTGCATTAGTATTATTGCTTTAATTATACACTCACCTCCCACTTTATTAGTCTCTCCTTGCTCATATTAGGTTGGCCTCCTTTGGCTACAGAGTTGTGAGTGGTAACAGACGTGAAAAAGAGAATACATCCTATTTTAACTTTTAACATTAAATTTGTCAGAACATGAGGTAATGGTTTTCTTGATTACATTATCAGTCTTACATGGTTTTGGGGCTAGATTTATTCTTTCCAACATTGCATCAGGTTGAGGTCTGGACTTGGACTGCATCATGTCAACACCCTGATTTCTTTTCTTTTTCAACCATTTGACTGTAGATTTGCTGCTGTGTTTGGGCTCATTGTCCTGTTAAATTAGACAATTTCTGAATAAGACAAAGATTAAAAAGACGACTGATGTAAAAAACAAACAAACTGCGGGTTCTCCTAAAATGGCAGATCAGTCTCTTAGTTCTGTGTGTGATGTCACCGTGCATGTACTGTGTGAAATTATTGTGGTGCAAAATGGCCACTGGGAACAGAAAACTAAAAGACTACAGAAGACTAATAAAAAAAAAACTTGACTCCCTAAGTATTTGCTGCAGCCCTTTTCCAGGAGTGGCTTTTCTACTTAAATCATGCTTAAGATATATCTAGTAGGTCAGTTCGTAAATGAGGCCTCAGACCCAGTTAAGCTAAATTTTGGATTCCTTTGAAGTCTGTTTTGATCAATGCAGAAGCAGCTCAAAGGGGTCCATAACATTCTTAAAAATATGTAAAATATGCTATTCTTAGATAGGGAGCTTCCAGATGGGACAAAAAAGTCTTTCAGTGCAAAGCACAATGTGTCATTTCTGCCTCCAGAATAATCTGAACAAGAGAAATGCCTTGGAAGATGGGAAAAAAGGATATTATTTGATTATTAGTGTGCATTGGTGAGCATTTCATATCTTCCATATTAATTCTTTGTACCCATGAATTAGAAATTCTTGTGCAGGGCTTGTTTCCTTAGCTGATGCATATCTGTTCCTCTGCTTTGCAGCATCGGTATCTCATTCATTCAGTCCTTTATTTAACCCGGTCTGTGCTACAGAAACTACAATCTATTTGTAAAAAAAGAAGCGTTAAGGCAGGTTATTTAATGCACGACACCCAGCATGCATCTAGTGAAGCGAGAATGTAATAAAAATAACTACTATAAAGCAGCAGCAGGAACAAATATTTCCTTTCCAAACAGTTTAAACCACATCAGAGACCAAATAGTAAAAACCCATCAGTCTTAATTTCAAAGCAGCAGGATCGTGCAACCAAACTCAATTTAAAATCTGAACTAAATAAAGCAACAAGAGCTCCTCGCTGAGTCTGACACAATTTCATCAGATTCAGATCACATGAAACTTCATTGATCCCCCGCGGGGAGACGGTTTCACTGCAGCAGCAACAATAATAAAATGCTGGAATTGAATATAATTAGAAAGATGGTAAATAAGGGGCGAGACAATGCAACCTCAATTTCTCCGTGTCCAAGACAAAAAGATAATAAAAAAATAAAAACACAGACGGGGACAAAAGCAATAAGGAAGTCCTGGGGGTTATTCCTGTAGCCGGAGGTGACTGCTTGTACCAAACTCAAGAAACGAAATCAACACTGAAATGGTGAAAAATCACAAATCAAAGGAAAGCAATAAAAAAGCGAATTCAAAGCTGAGATACAAAGTAGAGCAACTCAATCTGAATTGATCCGACGGTGTCTTTTTTTTTTATTCAGCTTGCATAAAAACAGAAGAGATAAACAGAAATACCCTAAAGTGTAGCTTAGAGTTATGCTGCCTGTTGACCCCTTCTTTCCTGTTCTCTCCACCCTCAACCCGTCCCTCCTGGTTCTGGTTCTGCTGGTGGTCTTCCTTACGGTGAAAAGCGAGGTTTTCTTCTCCACTGTCTCACCTCAGGATGGAGACTGAATCAAAAAGAAGATGCAATCAGTTGCTTTTCTTCCTTTTTTTTTCCAGTTGGTGTATATGAACAGTTATAATGCGGATTCTGTAATGGCTTTGTTTTAAGGGGATTATAATTGGACTACAGAGAATTGGACTGAATTGTCTGTAAAGCTGCTTTGAGATCGCTGTCGTAAATTGGCACTGTAAAAGTAAAGCTTGGGCTGAGTTTATCTGTGCTTCCTTATGCTGTTCGTGACTCGGAAATCAACCACACGGATATCAGTCAGGATTTCAATGTAGCCTCCATTGAAAGAGTTTTTGCAAAATTTTGGCTTTTAAAATAGACCTTGCACATTAAATATTTGTGAATATTTAATTATAAATAAACTACTTTAATGTCTTTGCTTGGAGTGATAAAGAAGTTAGAAAAGCAGTTTATAGGATTTGAGGAAATACAAATTGGGAAATGGAGAAATGGGGTACGTAAGTTCAGTTTCTTTCAGACAGTCTGATTTTTAGTTTATATAACACTCAAATAGACTAGGTCCAGATTCTCAAACCTTTTACACCCTGAACTCACTCCAGTTCAGAGTAACCTTAAAACTGACATTAAAAGCTTTGAGATTAATTTTCCAGAAAAAAAACTTTGTAAGATTAAAAGCATCTTCACATACTGACATCATGAGTAGGAGTGTAAGCCACAAGTTCCATTTTAACACAATCTTATATAAATTCACATTAACTGATTGAGGAAAAGGGTTAAGAGTCACAGGTAAGACCACATGAGGTGTTTTTATGGAAAAAATTATTAAATAAACCCTTTTAACGGAACACAGAAGAGATTTTAAAGGAATTCATAAAGGACAGAGAGAATTTAGAGATTAAACCACTTATTAAAAAAGTATTTAGATAAAGTGAAAACTGCCTCATCATTTGTACATAACATGAAGCGGTGGTACAACTAGCTCATAGTTTAACAAAGTGTGAATTGGGAACATGTTCCTGGATGTGTAGTTTAACTTTTTTAGGGTATTTTGAGCTGAACTCGCATCTAAACTGAAAATATTCTGATTTCACACATCTTGTTTGCATAACATTAGCCATTCTGGTTTGTTTGACTCCCACTTGGTGATGAATTGAATATAAACAATGTGGTGCAGCAAAACATTTAAAGATGGATAAATACATGTTTTCACCTTGAACAACACCATTCTTCACCGCTCTGTACATCATCAAGTCATCATTGGTTGTAAAGAGCATTTTTTTTCCTTTAGGGATGTTGAAACAGAATCATCTATAATTTCACTGTTAGTGGATGAAGAGCAGGTAACACACACACATCCTCTTCGATCCTCCATCTCCTCCAGCACTCCTTGAGTTGTGGTTTATGGCAGAGGTTCAGCAACCACACTGAAAGAATTGCTGGTGGGTTTCTCTACATCTCAAGATGAATGTTTTTTGTTTTTTCTTCACCCATCTTCTCCTCCTCCGCAGGCCCGCCATGTGTCTTCTGCTGAATAGGCAGATCATGGATCGAGTAGCGTTGTAGAGGCGGCTGTTTCTCTGCGTGCTTTATCAAAGTCAACTCAGCATATTAAACACAACGTTGAAACCAGGGGGACGAGGGAGGAGAGGGGGATTCAGGGAGCTCTGCTAGGAGGGGGAACTGGGACCTGAGAGAGATGACCAGGCATCAAACTGCAGGTCAAATTTAAAAGAGAATTCTTCCTCCTTAAGCCAAAGTTCAACATTCTCACTGATTTTAAGCTCTAACACAAGGTCATTTTCTCCATTTTTAAATAAATGTTGACTGTCTTCACAGTCAGCCACCAAGACACAGCTTCAGCTTCCTCTGTGTCAAAAACACACCCAGTGCTTTAAATGTGATGTTGCAGGCATCCGTTTGTGTTGTTTTTAAAGCTTCTTACTGTTTCATCTGATGTTCTGTGTAATTGCCTCATTTTCTGACTTAATGTACCTGCAGTAAGGATGTTGGAGAGCATCCAAACTTTATCCCTTCTGGAAAAATAATCAGGAAAATGTTGTCTGAAGCCTTTCTGGAAGGAATACATGTTTCGTTTGGAAGATGTTCTGCCATATTTAAGGACTACTGTTAGATGTGGCATGAGACTACATTTAAGCAAATAATTGTGATTTTTAATCATTAAAATAAGTTGAGGTTGATGGGCATGGAAGTTTATCCTCTTTTGTAATAATACAAAAAACAATATCAGGAAATATGTAATGAGAGGAAAATAATGAGAGGAAACTAAGGGCCAACAAGCAATTGTTCATCAGGAGGAAAGACAAAACACTGCCTGTCACTTTTAATTCCATCACCACATTTTAGTTTTGTTTACCTGCTGATTTAATTACTAGCTTCTTTTTAAAATATATTTTTCCAGTTGTGGGTCAACAAACAGAGATGCAGACGGGGGGTGCGCTGACCTGAAGCTGCACGTGTTGTCACCCTGCCTGGAAGAAAAGCTCATGTTTTACAGCTGCAGGTCAAACAGCTGCAGACAGCAACGAGTTGTAAAGGTGCGTGAAGAGCTTCAGTGTTATTGTGTTTAACAATAGTTTTTTTACACTGTACATTTATATGCATGGCTGGATTAGCCTGCTGGGGTGCCCTGAGGCAAAATAAGGGTTGGGCAAAGTCCCTTACCTTCTGTTTTGAGGGGTATAAGACTTTTTCTTAAGTTCTTTGTCGCCATTTTTGGCAAAGAAGAATCATTCATGTAGAATATTAACATAATTCTTTTGGCCACAATAACTGTGAAGTGAAAATCAGTGTTTGCTGGACAGAGCCAACCAGAGGTTTGGTAACATCTTTTCTGTCTAACATCTCTATTAATTGGTACCATAGAAAAAAAAACAAAAAAAAAAACAAATAAATAAATATATATA
>JBAMHW010000007.1:5701579-5713263 GCA_037177495.1 Rhadinocentrus ornatus | reverse complement strand
AAACAAATAAATAAATATATATATATATATATATATATATATATATATATATATATCATCTCAAGGATTTTATGCAGAGAGATGCCTGAAAGTGTTTCTTTAAGCAGCTCTTGGAAAAACTGGAGAAAAGAAAAACACTTTATGTACCGCAGACATTATTAGAGAGCAGCTCAACCTCACATGTCCAAACAATGACCAATCAAAAGATGCGGTAAAGAAAGGCCCAAACTTTCGTATGAACTCGAAGCAATAATCCAAAAACCGTCATGTCAATATGGAGAAAAAAATAACCCACGTTGTTGGACCTTTGCCACAAAAAAAGGAAAAAAGTAGTCCAACCCAGTACTAACAAGGCTGAGCAGATAAAGTGAACATTAAGTGTACATCTTGAAGTAGTAAAAGTAGGCGGATTTTTTTTTAACCTTATTTCTTGAATAGTATTTTTATTTAAAAAATATATATATTAAAGAGGGAACAGCAGTTTTATTTGTTTGGTTTGCCTTCTGGTTGTGACGGGTTCTGGAAGTGCCTGGTTGAGCTTGTCTACTACAGCGGTGTTGTTACCATGACAACCATTCTGTTTCCTGTTGAGCCACTATCTTTCAGGCAGTCTGTTCATAACTGCAAATCTTTTCTTTACCTTTTTAAATAAAGATAATTTATACATAAATAAAACACCTCTTATATGGAACACTTCATACACACAGTTCTTCTACAACCAAGTAAACACAAACATCAAAGTAGAAATAAATGAAAAACTGTAGAAAGTCAACAGCAGAAGATATTAGGAGACACACATCAGGGAAAGTAATATGTAAAAATAATGGGATACAAAAGCCATCACATAAAGGCAAGGCTACAAAAATAGGTTTGAAGAAGAGATTTAACAGACATCACCCAACACTGCATTTATGCCTCTCTCTCTCTCTCTCCCTCTCCATCAGTGTCTCTCTCCGCCTCCTGCTGCAATGTAGATGAAGTGTTGCTCTTGTTTTAATTATGCAGAGGAGGCTGCAAAGCAGGACATGACATGTTTCAGAGTTGTCGACAATTAAGCCAGTTGTGAAGTGAGAAAGAGGAAGGGAAGGCATATTTGATGACAGAAAACCGGAAAAAAACATTGAAATGGATGCACAAACCTTTTCCTTGTTTTTGTGGAAATCCAAACATTGCTCAAGGAAACGCTCACACTAAAACTCTACTGACAACTAGCTGGTTTCTCAAAAAATATGCTGCCATTTTCCATTTACTTATCTAGATTTTAAATTAAATAATTATAAAAGGGAGAAAACATTAAAAACTCAAACAACCCAAAAAACATTGAAGGACACAAATAAAAAAATAAGACAGTTAAGAATTAGCAAACACAAGAAAACCATGATTTTTAAATTAAAGTAATAGAGAGCATAAAAAGCAATAAAAAAAGAAAAGTTTTAATCTTTGCCTTAAAACCTCTTGAGGTGCCCTTGATGGGTATCTGCTTTGTTTTTCTATAATGGTCATAAGATGTTTTCTCCTATATTTCTTTCCAGGTGCAGCCGCTGGTATCTGGTTTTTCTGTTTGTTTTGCTAGTTCAGTTATTGCTGCTTTCTGTTTTGAATATTTTCTCCCTTTTCTTCTCTTCATTCTCTTCCCTGTTTTGTTTTCTCTTTCAGGCCTGTAAGATAGTGGGCCAAACTAGTCGAATAAGTGGAAAAAACTCAGCAGTCCAGGTATTTCTTCATGAAGAGTGATTTATTAATCCACTTTGCATGCGGAGAATAATCCCAAAGTATTTCGTGAAATACAAACACACATTCTGCTTTTTTTTACTCTCTAGCTCTCTCTTTCTCCCCAAACTGATTGTTTATTGACCCATGTAGAAACACACTTGCTCTAATTTAGGCTAAAACATTTTCCTCTCACATGCTCTATTCTGCAAAATTACCCACACCTGTAGCTCTGTAATGTTGAGTTTGCCACTCCCAAACCCCTGGCCTCTAATATGGATTCAAACCATAGACGGAAGGAGCATCCGTGACGTCATCCGCAGGTTTCTGAATGGCAAAGTAAAGCTCGTTAAGCGGTTCCTATCATTGCCATCTTGGCAGCGTCACGCCTGCCCTCGTTCCCGGAAAATACAAAAAAGGGGGAAAGAGGCGGAGCTGAGAGGGGGGCTGTTAGCGTGGATGATCGACACCCATCAAACTTTGAGCTGCCTGTAGCTAAGAGCTGATTGAGCCAACTAAGATCTGACGTGAGCTAATCGGCTAACAGAGGTAGGTGGGCTAAAGCTAAGGCGTGCTGTTAGCCGGCTAAAAATCGCCTTTGTGCTACACTCTCGCTTCTTGCCCCGGATATTTGACACATGTCAGTCAAAAGGACACTCCCCTAATTATGCCAAATATAAAGACAATGTGTTAAAGCAACGTTGGTGTCCGGTTGTTATTCTGGGCATAGACTGGAATGTAGAAGAACAAATTGTGATGCCGGCACCGTTCCGAGAACAGATACTGCGTCTGGCACATGACGATCATTGGTCAGGTCACATGGGAGTGAATAAGACGTACAGGCATGTGTTGAAACATTTCTTTTTTCTCTGGTTTGAAAAGGGATGTTGTTCACAATATTCGTAGCTGTCTACGTGCCAGATAGCGGGTGAGCCGATTCAGAGGATTCCATGTGCCCCGTTGCACCCAATTCCAGTCATGAGTGAACCTTTTGATAAATTAATAATAGACTGTGTAGGCCCCCTACCTTGTACGTGTTCAGGTAACTGCTTTTTGTTGACAATAAGGTGTTCTGCAACTCGGTATCCAGAAGCCATTCCCTTACGCCGGATTACCGCTAGATTAGTTACTAAGGCTTTGCTGAAGTTCTTTTCCACATTTGGATTACCGCGAGTGATCCAATCTGATCAAGGCAGTAATTTCACAGCTAAGATGTTTAAACAGGTCTTAACTGACCTAAACATCAAACACATTACTAGTACAGCATATCACCCTGAAAGCCAGGGAGCTTTAGAAAGGTGGCATCAAACAATTAAATGCATGCTACGGAAATATTGTTTGGAGGAAAGTGAGAATTGGGATGAGGGAATCCCATTTGTTCTCTTTGCTGCACGTGAAGCACCACAAGAATCACTAGGATATAGCCCTGCATTGCTTATCTTTGGCCACTCTCTTCGAGGACCATTAAAGATCCTAAAAGAGAAGCTGTTGGACAGTGAGATCCAGGTTAAGTAAAGCCCGTGCTTTTGCAGCAGAAACATTAAAACTAGCCCAAGCAAAAATGAAAAGACATGATAAGAAGGCTGTAGTTCGCAACTTTGAAGAAGGGGACCAAGTGCTAGCTCTTCTTCCAGTAGCCGGAACCGCATTAGATGCGTGATTCTCTGGACCCTATGTTGTTAAACAGCGTTTGAGCGGCACAATTTATGTTATTTCAACTCCTGAAAACAGCCGAAAAACTCGGAACTGTCATGTTAATATGTTAAAGGCATATGTTTCCCGTAACGATAGTTTGCAGGCAACCACCCCTACTGCTGATGTGTTGTCGGACGTTCAGTGTGGTGTTGCCATAGTAACTGAGAGTGTTTCCCCAGTAGAAAAACAATGTGCGGAGACGTTAGCTGCTAAACTAACACCACGATTGCGTAAATCGGAAATGCTAGTAAAGTTACCATCCACGCTACAACATCTTCCTGATGAACAACGATCTGGTCTTCTGGAAATAGTTTAAAAACTTATTTCAGGATGTCCCGCCATGCACCACTGTCATATCACATGACAGTGATGTGGAAAATAACCAACCAGTAAAACAACATCCATACTGGTGTAGTTTGCCCAAACGACAACTCATGAGACTCTCAACTGATTACCTAATACAACATGACTTGGCTAAGCCCAGTAAGAGTTCCTGGAGTTCACCTTGTTTAGTGGAAACCAAACCTGACGGTACGCCTCATTTCATCACTGATTATCGTAAAGTGAATGCGTTGACTGTAATAGATGCGTATCCCATGCCACGAGTAGAAGACTGCGTTGATGCTATCGGTTCTGCTCAGTTTGTAACAAAACTGGATCTGTTCAAGGGATACTGGCAAGCCCCCCTAACAGACAGAGCTTCACAAATTTCGGCATATTTAACCTCTGATTGTTTTCTGCAGTACAATGTAATGGCCTTTGATGTGTGCAACGCACCCGCAACCTTTCAACGTTTAGTTAACACGTTATTTGTAGGTCTTACGTATTGTACGGCATATTTGGATGATGTGGTAATTTTCACAGACCCCTGGGAAGACTATCTGTGTGCATTAAAGGAAGTTTTTTACTAGTCTGACTCAGGCTAATTTTACATTAAATCTTGCAAAATGTGAATTTGGCAGGGCCACTGTATCCTATCATGGTAAGCAAGTAGGACAAGGAGTAGTGAGCCCTCTAGAGGCAAAAGTAGAGGTAATTACTCAGTTCCCTGTTCCTAAAGATAGAAAGCCTCTCTGCCGTTTCCTGGGAATCATTGGGTATTACCAGAGCTTCTGCCAAAACTTCGCTACAGTTGTCTCGCCGCTGATGGCTATGATCAGTCCTAAACAGGAATTCAGATGGACTGAGGACTGCCAAAATGCGTTTGACAGTACCAAGGCCCTTCTTCAGCATGCGCCAGTGTTAGCTGCTCCCAATCTCCTGAAACCGTTCCAACTAGAGATAGATGCCAGTGCAGTAGGAGCGGGCGCCGAGCTTCTACAGACTGATGACAGCGGGATATTTCTCAAGGAAGTTTAGCCGACACCAGTTGCATTACTCTACAATTGAAAAGGAAGCCCTGTCTCTGTTGTTAGCTCTGCAGCATTTTGCCGTGTATGTGGGTTTGTCTCCTTCTGTGCCGACCGTAGTCTTTACTGATCACAACCCGTTGACATTCCTAGCGAGGATGTATAATCATAACCAGAGACTAATGCGTTGGGCACTAATTTTTCAGGAGTACCATTTGGAAATACGCCATAAGAAAGGTGTTGATAATGTCTGTGCGGATGCTCTGTCTCGTATTGAGCTTGAGGCAGGTGTAACATGTAAAGGAGCAATGTATGGAAAATGTTAAAAAAGTTGCAACCTTCCATTTGTATTGAAGGAAGTAAGAACTTGGATTGGTGGGCATTCATTTAAGTGTGGGGGTGTCACATCCCCAGGCTTTCGGCCTGTGGTGGTGTTATGCATTATTGCTGCACTGTTGCATGCCAGCGATTGGTTGTGCAAATAATACTGCATGGTTGCACCCCAGCCATTGGTTGCAGACCGGACTGTGCCCTCCTCCTCATCTGCCTCCTCTGTGGTTGGTTGCCAGAGCTTCAGGCTCGTCTTCACCGGGTTCATCCTCTGCTCCTTCAGGATTGGACGGCTGTCTCATCACTTCCTCATATAGGGCCAATCAGCAGGATATCAGGCCTTTAAAAAGGAGGAAGCTACAGCAATCCGGTCAGCTGTGTTCCATTTGGCCCACAGCTTGCCAACTTTGGGATTGTTTGAGACACTGGTCTGTGATTGCACTAGTAGATTGTAGGAGCATTTAGAATTTCCCTTAGTTTGTTGATGCATAATTGTGACTTAGTTTAAAGGAATTGAAGAGACTCTCTCACCTTTTGTGAGTAGCTTTTTAAGTTTAGTTTGTATAGTAGTGGTTTTCAGTGTGTATTGATTTTGGTTTGTTTCAATAGTATTTTGATATTTGATTTTGGTTTGCTTGGACTAGGTAATGTTAAAGTTAATGATTATTAGTTTAAGTACGTAAACGGAGTTGTTTACCTTTATATTCAATTTTAATTTGTAACCTCTATTGAGGACACCTTTTGTTAGTTGTTTTATTTGTACCGGATTAGATATAACCAAAAATAGGACACCTTTTGTTATTTATTGATCATTTTTTTGCAAGGACCTGGGTTGTAATAAATTATTGTTATATGTCTTTAAGTTTGTCTGATATTGTTTTGTTATTGACCCCACTTCCCCTAGGATTAAAAAGGGGTCGTTACAATCATCAAAACAGTTTGTGTTAATGTGACAATCTTAGCAATCCGATGGTTGTGGAGAAATATTCTGATTTCACCAATTCCTAGCTGAAATTTTGTTCTGTTTTATTTGTATGGAAACTGGACAGGGCAGATTTACTTTTTTCCTTTTCCTATTTATTGGTTGTCCTCATAAAATGTGATAATGAGACTGATATTTAACTGCATCGTGGCAAGTTAATAACCAGCAAAAACTCACCGGTTACACATATTTACATCAACTCCCCTTGGCAGAGCAAATATGTTTGGCACAACATGGCAGCTGGACCATCATTCTGCTGCCACCATGCACCTGCAGGTGTGACAGGACACGAGTAAAAGAATAAGAAGAAAAACAAGCAAACAAAAACAGGGAGTTTCTTTGTCCTGCAAAAACCTGTCAACTTTGGTTCCATAAAGCACAGACCTGAAAACCAAAGAACATGCCTCCCATTTTGGTCCTAAATATTGTAGGACCCACATGCTGTCCAGTGATTCCCAACCCTGGTCCTCAAGGCCCACTATCCTGCAGGCACTAGATGTTTCCCTGCTGCAACACACCTGATTCATGTTAAATGAATCTCTGACAAGCTCTGCACAAGTCTGCTATTGAGACTTTAATTTGGGTCAGGTGTACTGAAGCCACATTGAAATTATGCAGGACAGTGGACCTTAAGGACTGGAGTTGGGGAGCCCTTAGTTTACCGGAACATTTGGATTTTCAATAAAAAGGTACACATTTTTAAAGGGTTTTATTGGTAGGGACAATTATTTTATATTCTACTCTAAGATTTGCAGGAAGCCACTGGAGGGAGAGTTCTGGATCAACTGACAGATTTTAAAGCAGCCAGCTAAAAGGGCTATGTAGTAACAAAGTTGTATGGTATAAAAGCTATTTTTCAGCATCACATTGAACTGCAATATTCTGCAATGAAAAAAAGCTGTTCGAGACAACTGCTAAATATGTGGAAGAAAATGTATGCCTCGGTCAAAGATGACTATAAAGGTGCTCAAATATTAATTTACAGTGATTTAGCTGACGTTTGTAATCCAAAGCGACTTACAATGTTTAGCCAGTAGCAATAAGGGTCTTGCGAAAGGACCCAAGTGGAAGGTGTTAACATTCGTCCCCTGGGGCATTCGAACCCTCATCTACCATAGTTTTCCCATGTGGGAGACGAGTTCAATTTGGTAAATTGTAGAAGTAGTTCTACAAAGCAGCGTGATACCATTCAAAATAATATCACTTATCTTTTTAGGACCAAAAAAAATGGCTTTAGAACAGCACTTCGTGTCTGTGAGACAAGACTGATTTAAGTTGCTTTGTTTCTGCGGGTTGCATAATGCGGGTAAGATGACAGACCCAAGGAGCAGGCAACGAACCATTGTAAGTGCAAAATAGTGAAAGTTTATTTTAACCCCGCTGGTAGGTACTGTGGAACAAAGGAGTGGAGGTCTTCACTGTGTGGTATATTCTACCTGGAAGGAGAGTCACTGGAGTTGGAATGTGTCCTACTTTGTTTTTACAGGATCCAGGGCTCAGGAGCAATGGCAGGTAAAGTCCAATACTCTCCGAACTGGGCAGGGTGGCAAGCAGGGCAGCAGAAGGGCAGGTCTGGACACTTCTGCAGATCAGGTAGGCCAGGAAAACAAAGGGCAGGCAGAAGCTGGTGGACACAGCTGAGATGAGGCAAGTTAGGTCAAGGCAGATGCTTTCCTGGAGCAGTCTCAGGCCAAACTGCTGCAGCCTGCAGCTTGATATACCCAGCCTCTTGATTAGCAGATATGAGACAGGTGTGGTAGAGAGAGGATCCAAACAGGCCCATGCACCTCCTGCAGCTGAAAGGAATTAATCTGAACAGGTGCAGTTCCAAAACAATTACCAGTCCAACCAACCACCCCATGACAGTTGCTTTGATGAATAAAATTGAGTATCATCAGCTTAATAACAGAAATGCATCCTTTTTAATGATGATTTCTTGATCCCAATGAGACGATCAAACCTTTAAAACATAAATTTTTGGGAAAGTTTTTTCAATTCAAGCGGTAAGATGGAGTAGGACGAGCAGAGACAAAACCATGGTCAGAAATATTTTTTTAACCTTTACTAATGCAGTTTCAGTCATGTGATGTTTTCCAAATTCAGACAGAAATTCATCTAACACATAGTTATTCTATTATTGAGCAATTAATTGATTTAAAAAAAAAATGAAGGGTTGTAGCAATGAAAGGCAGATTAGATATGGGCCTTTAATCAGTAAAAACATCGGAATCAAGAGTAGGCTTTAAAAACATTGGCTATATAACAGCTCGTTTAATTTACAAGGTTGTGGTATTTGGCCAAAACCCTGATCCAGTCTGGAGGTATTGATTAGGGTTGAATGTCCTTTAAAAAAAAAAAGTTATGGGGTTCAATACTCTTGTTTAAGATTTGGCAGAATTGTCTTTCGACATCTTATTGTAAAATCCTTGGTTTGCTCACTTTCATGATTTCATGAGGAACCCAGAAAGGATATAGTTTAGTTTCACATTTGAAATGATTGTAACAACCAAAAACAATGCAATGTATCAATGTAAGCTATCTACCACCGATGAAGAACATGTCTGCCACATTTTCTCTCTGTTATATAATGAGATTGACCATCAATTCATATTACACTACACTAATGACACTGCGAATAAAAATTTGTTTTCAAAGCTAAAGTTAGCACAAAACCCAAAAGACCTTGTACTATCTGTCACAAAAGTAATGAAAAAGGAGTGTAACATAGGCACAGAGGGCCTGCAGGTAGATTGAAGTCAAATATCTGTGTTAGACACAGATATTCTACAAATTTTGGATTTCTGAAAATGTAAAAGTATTTTCCTGGGTGTAGGCAAGAAAGTAAGTACAAAAACAAAAGCAGTAAATGAAGAATAGCAGCTTTAGGGACATGACCCTCAGAAGAACAAAGGTTAAATACCTAATTTATCTTAGACTCATCCAGTATACACATAAATAATAAATCACAAATCCGCTCATAACAAGGGTGCTGATTTTTCCTAAATAAATATGTTTACCCAATTAGTAGGAACAGGAAGTCAGGAGGACCCCACAGCTAGTTATGCTGCAAGGGCCCCTTGGGAAATACTTCAGCTGTGGTTGTGGTTGCAAAAACAGCAGGAGGGTAGTAGTAGCAACAGCAGCAGTTTCGGGCCGTGTCAGTATTAAATAGATAAGTGGGAATATTTCAGAGCACAACAGCAGCAGTGGAAACAGCAGCATTATTAATGGTGAGCTGGAAATGAAGTGTGGCTATAACAGACTGCTTCTTACCTTCGGGTATAAAGGCACGCTGCGAGATTCTGCTGAATAACTACACGCAAACCAAACTCTCCTTCCTCGCTGTATTGATCAAAAGCACATAGAGGCAGTCATTCTGTGGGCAGTGATTTGCATTGCATATTCACCAGCTTCCCCCCTGATTGTGGCTTTAAAGTGTCAGGCTGAGACGCGGCTGGATAAAGATTGTGTGAGCACAGTGCAGCAGCAGGTAATTACCACTTCTCCATCGATAACCACTCTAATAGACTTCCAACCAGCTATTTACATTAGTGAGGTGGCCCTCTTACCATATTGACTTTCATAGAATATATGTATAGTGGGCTACATTATAATCAATAAAGCCATTTAAAGAGCATTATCATTAAGAGGCTGCTGTGTGTTAAGTCTGAGTGTGCGAAGCTGGAGGAGGTGGGCAATCTGCAGCAGTACGACGCCTTAAACCAACATCATTTACTGCATGACTGCACCATCAGTCTGTGCCACACACATTCTCTTTCTATACATCTCTATAGTTCACTTCCAAGTTGCTTTACAGGCCTCTCAAAGAAGCCCACTGAGAGTTAGCGGGGAGAGTGCAGCAGGGAAAAGCAAACACACGATTAATCTCTCAGTAAAAGGATGATAAACACCTGAGCAATCCATGGCTGCAGCATCAGGAGACATGCAGGTTCCAGGCTGTTTTTTAGCTCTCTGAATTTTAACGTTTTTTGTTCCTGAACAGAGAAACGGTCTCTCAGGTCAACGTATTCTGATAAGGTTTGATGTCTCTGAAACTGAAATGCATCTCGGGAGTCACAAATGCTTTCACTCCTTCAGTGTCTCGGGTCTGAGGGCTTTACAACAAACATTTTCTAACTTCTGTGCTGTTTTCCTGGGCGAGCTCTTTGTGAGGCTTACATCTGATGAGCCATAAGACACCTTGTAGATTTATTTTTAGTGAAAGTGCAAATTCTGGGAGGGCAAGTCTTTGAGATATATATCATTTATCCAGATAGAAAAAACAGGCGGGATCTTGGCAAAGGTGGATATCCTGCAGAGGAATAATTTACATGTAAAACTTTTCTTTGGAGAATTAATTGAAAGATGAGTTTGTTAAAAAAAAAAAAAAAGACTACCTTAACCCCAGCTCACTGCAGGATATATTTTTACCATCACTAAGCCTAATTTTTACATGAGGTGATGGTTGAAGATGAGGCAGAAGGACCCAAAAGCAGAATTATGAGGCACAAGGCAGGTAGACATAAGAGCTAGGATTTATTTAAAGAAACAAAAGATGTAACAGCATGATAAACTAGGTTTGAAACCAAAACTAACATAACAAACTTTTAATGGACTAACAGGATTACTGAACACAACAATAAACCAGGCTAATACAAGGTTTAACGAGACACAGTTGAGGTGAATGAGCTAATCAGACCAGGTGAACTAATGAGCAGTATCCTAAAAACACAGACCTAAACATGACCCTAAACAGCAAAAACACGACAAAAACCCAGAACATGAAACAACGAAAGTAAACCATTAACATAAACCGTGAATCATGACGTGGGCAGAGTTTAAACAATTTTTGATTCATGATTTGCGGTTATAGATGTCCTATGGAAGAAAAACCTGAAGAGGATACAATGCCATGATTTCTTGCCATGCATTGCTACTTTACAAGATCTTAAAACCTGTTTGTCCCTTACTGTTACGGCCCCAGGCCTATCCTCTGATAATTTGATATGTAAATAGAACTGTGCCTGTACTTGTAGGTGATTGGCTATGGACCTTGCTTGGGACCTGATTGGCTAAGAGCCTTACGCTAAGAACCTTTCCTCCTTCGCTAGGATTGGTCACTGCCGGTTCTGCTTCCTCTGTGGCTGACCAACCAGAACACCCTGATGCTTCTTAAGGATGGGACTACCTTCTTTCAGGGCAGCTGTGTGCGATTGCAGCACAGCTTGACATTGGGAACTGGAACTTTGTGTGTTTGCACACTTGTTGCCCTGTGTGGTATTAGAAATCGGTTTGTGGTTTGGGATTGACTTCCTTTTGCTTTGTTTAAGTGAGCTTATTGTTTTCTTAATGTTCGTATTTTTGTTTATTGTCAGAACTGTGTGGGCCGTCATACCTGTTACTAGTGATGGTTTAATGAAGCCTTTCTGGCCATTTGATTCGCCAAAGGTGTCATTACTCGAAGCCCCATTTAACAGCTTATTTGGTAGTACTGACATCTGCTGGTCATATGATGTCCAGAAGTCCACCTGTCAATGTGTCAACTACAGTCAGTCAGTCATTTTCTGTACCGCTTGTTCCCATTAGGGGTCGCGGGGTGAGCTGGAGCCTATCCCAGC
>JBAMHW010000007.1:5690483-5701479 GCA_037177495.1 Rhadinocentrus ornatus | reverse complement strand
GCTGGAGCCTATCCCAGCAGTGTTTCAGGTGAAGGCAGGGTACACCCTGGACAGGTCACCAGTCCATCGCAGTGGTGGAAATGTAAAAACAATTATGCAACTGGATTGTAAATCTACAAATATGTTAAAATATATGAATAAAGTAATATATTTTTATCTCTATCTGTCTGTCTTTTATTTCAGCAGATTAAAGTTATTTCTTATCTTATTGGAATGTATCATACAAAAAATACTCCTAAACTAATAGTGTATTTTGCTTTCGTCAGTGCTACATGTGTTGTATCACCTCACTGTCACCTGCAATTATGCAGAGCATTTCTTGCATTTTCTACGCCTTTACACGAGGCACTCGCGTGAATCAGGAAAAACGGAGCCTTGTTTGTCTTTGATCACGTGATGTTAAGGAAAATAATACGGACTTCGCTACAGGCTTCATTTGGACACGTCCCCTTTACTCGATGCAGGCTTTGGGGCTTTTGTGTCAGACGTAACATTACGACCTGTTACAGGTCACTTTAGTTGAGTTTTGTTTTCGTTTATTGAGCCTTTGGTTTATGTCGGAGTTTGTTTTATTTATTCTAACAGATATAATTGGTTACCCATGATCTTTTGGTTGATTTTGAGAATTATTGAGTGTTCAATGCTTAAGAAAACTTAAGGGGATAGGTGGCCCTGTGACAGTGTCTTTTTAATTTTGGCATTGTGTAACAATAGAGGCGTTTTGGTAATGGCTAAATTTGATCTGAATTGGTTCCTCTCAGATCCCACTCTGGATCAGCTGGATATTTGTTGTAAAGACGACCTGGCCCTGATAGTGGCCCACTTCGACATCTCATGTCCGAAACACGTGGTAAAAAAGGACTTGAAAGCGTTGATAGTGTCATGCTTGGTGGAGAAGCGCATTCTTTGCATGTCTGATGGTGCACCAGCTGCGTTGCCTGTGTTGGCAGGTGGACTTCCAAGCTAAGCTTCCTCTTTCAAAGGCTTCAATTGCGCAAATGAGGTCTTCGATCACTGCACCACCGGCTCGTCCTTGGGATATTACCAAGTTTATTGCTTTGGCTCCGGCATTTATAAAGGCTGAAGTGCACTTTTATTTTGCGGCATTTGAACGCATCATGCATGCACTGCAGTGGCCTTGGGACTGTTGGTCCCTTCTTATACAATGTAAGCACTGGTAAAGCCCAAGAAGTTGTAGCGGCTCATTCTCTTAAGGATAGCCAAGATTATGCTACTGTTAAAGCTTCAGTGTTAAAAGCTTATAAAAAGGAGCCTTCCCAAACATATGTGGAGTTCACCAAAGAAAAAGGCCATCTATTTGATAGATAGTGTTCATCCTGTGGCGTCACTTCATATGAAGCTCTGAGAGAATTAATCCTCTTAGAGTTTAAAAATAGACTTCCTGAAGGTCTTGTAGTACGTTTAAATGAACAAAGAACAAATGTGTTGTCTACTACTGCTGTGATGGCCGATGGATATGTACTAACCCATTAAACTGTTTAAGCCTACAGTTAAGGCTATTGAAAAGAAACCGGTGATAACTGCCAAAACACAGAACAAAGAGGACAGAGGCTGTTTCTACTGCTACAAAACAAAGACATCTGATTGCCAGCTGTCTGGTGTTTAAGCAGAACAACCAGAACTATCCTCCCAGACAATAAAGTGGGGTTGATCATGTCAAACTCAGGTAAGGCAAAACTGATTGACTGCACTCTGGATCAGATATCTGACCAAGAGGAAAGGGGTACGTGTTCTGCGTGATACAGGTGCTTCTCAGGAGCTGACGCATTATTAGTGTTATTCTTAGAGGGGTTGAGATGGGATACACCCTTCGACCTGTACATTTGAAGACAGATTTGATCACTGGGATTTACCTGATGGCTGTGTGTTCATCTCTACCTATTGTTTCTTTACTCCTAGGTAATGATATTGCCGGAGGGAGGTAGAGCAATCCCTGCCCTTGAGGTTCTGGATATTCCGTTTAAAGGTGGTAACATGAATAATGTTGCGCTGACATGTGTGTTAACTCGTGCTCAGGTACGTAAACAGAAGGCTGCAGACAAAGAAATAACCTTAACTGACAGTTTTCTTATTTCTCAAGTTGTGGGTGGAGAGATACAGGAGAGTCCTAAGGAGGGTGCCAGAGCCCCTGACGTAAAAGCTCAGGAGGTTCTGCAACGGAAAGAAACCGCAAGACCCGTGTCTGTCATGTAAACATGCTAAAAGCGTACGTGTCATGTGTTGACAAACAGTAGTATCTGACTCATCTGTTTTCTATTGCAAACCAAGCCATACAACATTTAACCAACAGTCAGCAGACCAACCTACTTGCATTGATCAGTGATAATCACATCCTGTTTAATGATGTACCGACTCGCACTCATCTTATCACACAAGATATGACGTCGGCAATGCTAAACCGATAAAGCAACATCCATACCACTGCAACCGGTCCAAAAGAGCACAGCACGGATTCGCCAAACTCAGTAATAACCCATGGAGTTCACCCTGCTTAGTGGAATCAAAACCCAATGGAACTCCAAGATTTATTACATTAAGAACAAGCACAACACTAGCAACAAGTATGAGAAAACATAACTGAAATACAACAATAGCCATTAATTATCAAAACCTGCGGGACGACACGGTGACTGTATAAACATATGTTTTAGTAAATGAGAGAGAGTGTCTGTGTGTGTCTGTAAAATATGAGTTGTGTATAATTCTGGATGCAATCATGCATGCAACCATCAGAAGCAGACAAAGAAAGCCCCAAGGCAGCCCCAAGGCCCAGGAAACCAGCAGCCACCACCAGAGCAGTCCACCACAGGGCGGATCACGCACCGACCCAGAAGACAGCAGACGAAGGCTTCAGCCAGGGCGCCAACAGCCATGGGGAGCAACCCACAGGTGCCCAGGGATGGCAGCTTGCCAGCCCCACCAGATAATGGCCCCTCAAGAACCATCCATCCCCTGAGCTTAGGTCTGGCCGAACACCTGGAGGACTGGACTACCACAGACTGTTAGTTTGTACCCACCCCAATGCCCGTCCAGCCAAGTGCCCCAGAAATCAGTAAAGTCTTTAAGAATCTTTTGTAAAACTTTGAAAGGCCTGAAGAAAGAAAGATGGCTGTAACCCTCCAGAGCTCTCCCTACCCACTCAGTGTCCTGCACAAAACCAAAATAAGAGATAAAAAAAAACCATCCAAGTATGCATAAACCATTACAGGGCAGTAACAGGCAGTATTTGTAAAATGGACTTCACTCATCCTTATTGTTATTTTGATGGTAAAAATGAGGCTTGGATACATTTTGTAAATCGAAGGAGAGATGAGAAATATGAAACATAAAAATAATAGATGAAAAATGCACATTACTCTGATAATCCCTCAATCACAAAACAAATCTCAGATAAGAGCCAATATTAAATTGAATTTTGACATTTGGAGATGTAGCGACTAACTAGTTCTTTCATTTTAGTTGCTCTGGGTGCGGGGGATCCAGGTCATAACACGCTTCATTAAACTAATGTCAAGAGTCCAAGGTAAGTTTGGGGTGTGTTCCCATTTATTGAATTAATGAGATAAAATTAAAGAATGACGAACTGACGTCCAGGATGGCGGTCTACGTCAACAGGATGGATGGATGGCCCCGAGGTTATGACAGGTATGGACGTATAGTAAAAAGCGATGGAAAAGTGGTAAGCAGAAAACCATTGACCTCCCATCACCTCAGCACCCCGTGCACTTTCACCTCAACGCCTCCACCATTGTTCGAGGAAAATATAGGTCCAATGTGCATCCTAAACATAAAAAAACACCACCACCACAATAACCAGAACCAAACAATAAAGAGAAATTATGGCACCTATAGCAGATGTTATGTCAGCACACAAATTCTAAAGTTCCTAACTATGATGATTCGAAACATCCTGCAGCCTCTTTTTTAACTTTACGTAGATTTTGGACTGTCTGATAGTTAAGAAGGGTCAGTGAAGTTAGGACATTGTTTGGGTTAAAAGACTAAAATGAGCACACAGAGAAATGGAACACAGAAGTAAAGACTGGATTAGGGATAATGTGAAATGTTGATTTTACGTAATGTGCAAGTGGATTTATATGTATATTTTAAATGTAGAAAATGTGAGTAGGACGATGATGTATCCAGTTTGGGCTATCAGGGGGTTGTTGTTGTATTTACACAGCACATTGATTCCTGTTAGGTTTAAAGCTACAGTAGTGGGCAGGATTGTGTTTTTATGCATGCAATGTATTACTGACCTCTTAAATTCAGCTTCAATCATTTCTATTCTGCATTACTAAAAGATAAACATATCAATTTCTTAATTGAAAAGCTTTCTATTTTTTAAAAAAAAGCCCGAACCAAAGGAAATATTTATTATCTAAAAAACAGCAATGGAGTCCAGGGATTTTCAACCCCAGACCTCATGGGCCAGCGTCCTACTGGTATTAAATTGATCCCTGCTACAATACACTTAAATCATAATTTGTGGTCACTATAATCCTTGTGCAGAACTTGACAGCAAGCTGGTGGAGAACCATTTCATTTGAATTAGGGGTGTTGCAAAAAGGAAACATCCAAAACCTGCAGGACACTTGCCCAAGAGGTCTGGGGTTGGTGATTACTGGTGTAGATGATATAATGTCAATACCTTAATAATATAACCGCTTGGCTGGATGTTTTTGTTTTTTTTTGTTTTTTTTTTCCAAGTACCCTGTTTGATTTCATCATTATTTTTTCAAAAATGATTGAAAAATGATTTTTCAAAAATGTTTGATTTTTTTTTAAAAACTCAAAAAAAGGATTTTTCATTAGTAAACACCTCAAAGTTGTGTTTAGCTTGTTTGCTATTACTGCTGGGATCAAAGCCAACAATAACTTTACATTTCATAGAGAGATGTTTGCCAGCTGTCAGTTTGTCCAGGAAAAATTTTTTTTTTCTCTCCCTACCCTGATCAGTTTTCATCTCCTCCCATCTCCATCAAATATGATTGTTTTAATCAAAATTTTTGTTAAATCAAATTAAAGGTAGTAATACTACTGGACAGAGATCATAACTCGCAACATGACATTTCCCAACATCCAGTTGTTGACCAATTGATGAATCAGTGTAGCTGAATGGATTGTAAACTGTAAAATGAAAACAAAAAAAGCTGTAAATGAAAATATGTTGTGTTGTTACAAAACTAAATGCTGTGTTGAAGTAGCAAACTAATCTAACTTTCTTCTGAAAGCTACATTTTTGCCTGAACAGGTCTGATCCAACTCCGTGATGTCAGTAGCTGGATTTTTTTTTCGTAGAAGTGTTGTGGCCGCTGCCTAAGCAGAGGTCATGTATTTGGCTGTGTCAGTTTGTCTGGTGTTGAAATTTTTAGGAAATCTTAGAAACAGAATAAGGCACAACTGATCAGTTTTTGGGGGTGATCCGGATCGCCACCTTAATTCGGGAAAGGATTCTTTACGTTGGAAAAAAAAAAGACTTATTTTGCCATTACAGCTTCTAACGCGAAGATGATGCCCACAATCATTCACAAAAAAAAAAAAACGGCGGAGGTCTCTGCTCTCTCTACATTCATGAAGTGTCCTCAATAACACGATCTTTAGTACAGTCAGCTACTGTTTGTTCATAAACATAACATGTAAAACCAGCAGTCTTATGTAAAGAAGCATAAAACAAACAATTATATTCAAGAGCAAAATGATGTTAAAGCACTACTTAAAAAAATAGTTTATATAGTTAATAGGAATTAACTATGAATTGCCTCGGATTCTGATCATAACTTCAATGGATAGAATTTTTATTTGTAGCCAGGGCATTTAGGGGTCTCGTTTGGTAGACTCTTTATTGTGCCTATGCTTTTTGCAGATGATGTGGTTCTCTTTGCTTCATTGGTCCATAATCTTCAACTCTAACTGGAGCAGTTTGCAGCTGAATGTGAAGTGGCTGGGATGAAGATCAACAACTCCAAATCCAACACCTAGGAGGAAAACGGTGAAGGGTCCTCTCTGGGTTGGAAAAGAGATCAAGTTCAAGTATCTCAAAGTCTTGTTCATAAGGAATGAATGTAGCCAGAGATTGACAGGCTAAACAGTGTAGTATTAGCAGTGATGAAGGCTTGTCATTGGTTGGTTGTGGTGAAAAAGGAGCTAACCCAAAAGGACATGTTCTCAATTTACTGGTCAATCTACATTCCTATCATCACCTATGGTCACCAGCTGTGCATAGTGACTGAAAGGACAAGATTGCAGAAATAAGTAGCCAAAATTAGTTTTCTCCGTAGGGTGTCTGGGCTTTCTCTTATGGACAGTTCTCACTGATGTCACACTGTTTGTTACGCCGCAACAATGTGTGGCAAAAAGCTAGCTGGGACCCCGCTCTCAATTTGGTCACTTTTGACTATTTTTAGCTGACGTTGCGCTTTCCAAACCAGTTCAGCATTTATGTGATCAGGTCAGACAGCAATATTTTGAAAAACAAACGTGAACTTGGTGCTTGATTAAAAACTCCAAAACATCCAACTGACGGAGATATTGCTATACGATTTACCTTACCTTGACATTTACAACTACCTAGATAATTGACAGTCTCACTTAACAGGGGCAGAATTAAAAGCATTCAAGCTAGATTAAAGGCTTTCAAGTCAAAGCCGAAAACAACAGATGCAGATAACATTAATGCAATGTAAAAGTAAGGATGTCTCAATGATATGTTTAGGAATTAATGTTAAATTACAGTGAGAAAAATTATTTTAAGACTGTTCTGTTAATTGATAGCACAAAGGAAAATGCATGTCCAATTTTTAATTAACACTAAAAATCTGTCACCACCGTGGTGATCCGCAGTGAAAGTTGAATTAGTCGAATATTCTACCCATTTCACTATGGTCACATTTATGCTGTGAGAAATAGTTTGTTTTTGTTTTTTGTTCATTTGTTCATCTGCTTCACATAAAACATGATTTATGTTAAAGTTATTATTTGCTGCGACCCATAATAGGAATAAGCGGTACAGATAATGACTGACTGACTTATTATTTGATTGTCCTTCCGATTATACATGAACAATTTTACTGCCATTTCTTGTTGCATGAACAAGAATGTTTTTTCAAGAATTAAAGAAGAAAACACTTCAAACTGTGATGTAATTAGTACAACTTTTATACTATAGGATGAAAAAAAACTCCCTGGAAACTGAGGAAACTAATGCCTCTTGCGTGGTCTTAAACCTTCCCCTGGTTTACAGTTCTCAACTTTTCTCGATATAACAGATCAGGAAAGAAATGTGAATATTTTGTGATTATTTTCGTCTATTGACATTACCATGTTTCAAAGGTTATAACTCAAGAACTACAGGGTCGAATTTATTCAATGATACCTCATTTGACAGGTAATAAGATCTCGTTTGATCTAGTTTTTATAAAATGATCTCATGTAGCATGTGGCTGATATTTAACCTGACCCACATCAGGTCAAATTAGGCTGTAAATATTTTGTTTTTTCATGCATTTTCTTTTACCTATTATTGAATAAATGTAAGTTTAAAATGCTTCATGCCAGACACATAATATTTACTACAATACCTCTACACAAGTGATCAAACCTATCCAAATTGTACATCTGTTACGCTCTCTTTTACCCTGTTGTTTACACGGACTTCCTGGTCATGCCACACATCTTTTGAAAGGCCCAATTATTGGCTATACATATGAGTGATTGGCATGAATAACAGCCCATCACCACGCAGTTTTCCAAGAAGTAAAAAAAAAGGAGCATGCCTTGGCTAGTCAACAGTTAGTACTTGTTGTGTATCACTAGGTGTCCTGGGATGAAAATGCCACATAGAAAAATGGGGACACTTTTCTTTTGTGGCCAGAAAGGTGAGGAATACAAATGTACTCAACAACACTGGGTTTACAGAAAGGGCAAATCGTTGTCGGACTGCAAATTTCTTTTTTTTTTTTAATGAAGGATTATTGAAACGGACATTCATAAGAATTATACTGAAAAAATAAATAACCTGAAATAATTTTGCGGGATACTTTTTTTGATATTTATGAAAACTCGACCCTTCTGGAAAAAAAGAATACAATTAATTATGGAATAGATCAATAATGTGACGTGATGACGACGAAACGGGTAGAAACTCCTGTTAGCATTGTCGCCAACGACCTGGTGGGAATGATGACGTTAAAGCTGTTATGTACCAGAATGAAGTGTTGTGGTTACCAGACATATTGTATAGACACCTTCAGTCTTGGTAGTAATTTCCTGTACTTTTGTTTGTGTGATGTTTATTTTATTTTGACTATTTTTTGTGCTTTAAAATGGGTAAATAGAAGCGCGACTCTTATGCAGAGCTGCTGGAATACCTGCAGAATTCTAAAGGAGAAACTGCAGGAGTACAGGGAGAAAGTTTACCTCTCAATTGCTGCAAAGCCTGAAAAAAATGTAGGAGTGACACGGGGCATAGTGTCCTTACAGGGGACTAAAAAAAATAGTGATTAATTTTTTTCTAAAATAACCTTTTTAATTCAAGAACTGGTTATTTTTTGCCCTATGTCTCAGTAATAAATAATTGTATGACAACTGATGCATATCATAATTAATGTGCTTAGCTTTGTAAAATTTACTGTGCTAATGTAAATATATATAGTGGTTGTTTCTTTTTTTTTTTTTTTTTTAAACCAAACTTAATTACTTATTTGAGCCTAACCCAAACTTAAATAAAACCAAAACCCACAGCAAACTGCTTTGAAACTTTGTTTCTTCTTTTTTGATCAAATAATGCAATTTATGGTCTGCAAAGTTGTGTAAATAAGAAATTATGTGCCAGACAGTTATAGCTCCTCATGGTTAAAATACTCCATTAAAGCTGACCTGACGTCAGTCAACATTGGCTGTATTTACCACTGGAAGTCAGCTCCTACATGACAATTTTGGACTGGGATACACACTGGATTATGTGTGTCTTCTTTAGAACAGATAGCTGTGGTCCAATCACAGCCATCCAATCACAGTAAAGGGAGGACTCTGGGGTCACACAGAGGTTTTACAGAAACTGCTGCATGGTAAAATCCAGAATTCCACCAGAATCTTGATCGTGAATGTGTTCAGACAACAGACAGCCGCTGCATCAGAATCCACCTTAACACCATCTAATGATTGAAAAATACATCATTAATCCCGACTGGAAATTGCAAAACAGACATACGCAAATGTCATTACATTTGTACCATGTAATGTATGTAAGTATAGTCAGTTTTAAGTTGGGCTACATGTTGTAACTAACGGCTAAAAGCATTGTAACATAACTTCAAATAATTACCTCTATCCTTAAATCCTTGATAATCAAATGTTAACGGACAGCCTAGAACAGATTACTTGTCCATCTGTGGGATACTAGGCAAGTTTGGAAAGACAAGAGCAGGGTAAAGTAAACTCCTTGTTAATCTTTGCCTCAGCACCTTCTCCTTTCTTCTCCTCAAGGCAGGCATATTGGGTTGCATTTTAAATGATGTAATGATGCAACATGATTGGCTCCTCTGTGTAAAAACAAACAGGTACTTTGGAAGCTAAGCACTGGCTCTAGCACCAGCACCGAACTTGCACCGGTTTGTCTTAGGTGGAAAAGGGGCTTATGTCTCTCGGCTGGTCTGGTTTTGAGATGCCCCTCGGTAAGCTTAACTTCCCCGACAACCCAAACTCATATGATCAGTTAAGGATGGATGGATAGATGGATGAATAATTATGTATTGTTTTCTGAGGTGGCCACAAATCTTCTTAATTAGCTTGGTGGAAGCTGACCCCCACCAAGCCATATGAGATCCCAATGTCAGAGAGTCACAGGGACCAAGGCCTTGCCATTTTACACTTCCCAGAGTGTGGCCTCATTGGCCTCATACCCACATTCAGGCCTAGGTTGACTTTATGTTGTTGTACTTGTTAGCTGAGATTTGTAGGAGTGTTTCAACTGAGTGCATTGAAAGAGTCAGGTGTTTAATGCAGGTTAGTACAGTTATCCTGATGCTGGACAGTCTGATCCAAACTCTGCAGAATTGGCAGCTGGTTCTATTCTATTCTGCAGTCATTTGGCAGATGCTTTTATTCAAAGAGACTTTCATATGAGAGTACGAACAACACAAGCAAGAATTCAAACAGGTAGGGACATCATAATTAAGTAGTAGTCAGACTGCTATGAGTCCAGTAGACATGACAGATTCTGGTGCTGTCATGCAGTGCCAGAGGCAGTGCTTTATTTTTTGTTTTAAACATTTGTTTAAATGCAAGATCATGATTTCATCACACAATATCATCTGGGGTATAAGGGCACGCAACTTATTCAGTACTGAGTTGAGCCAAAAAGCTGGACAAATCTTTCTAACTTATTCTGGCGAGTAGAAGAGTTAAGCTAAGTTAAACAGGTGAGTCTTTAGTTTGCTTTTAAAAGTGGATAAGGACTCTGTGGATTGGACAGAGTTTGGTAGATCCTTTCACCACCGGGTACCAACAGAGGAAAAGAGTCTAGCTACTGATTTTGCACCACGTTGTGGTGGGAGCACTAGGCATTTTTTGCTGGCAGAGCGTAACTGTCGAGAGGGAGTGTAGCTCTGGAATAAGGAGTAAAGGTAGACAGGAGCCGTTTGGGTTATTTTTTTGTACAGAAAAGAAAAAGCTATGAAGCAGAGCTTTGACTTTGATGTGTGCTGTAACTGGAAGCCAGTTTAGCAACAGAGTGATATGTGCTCTTTTGGACTGGTTGAAGACCAGACGTGCTGCTGCATTCTGGATTTTCTGCAGTTTCTTCCAAAACAAACAAAATGTTACCATACAGTCATCACAACACCAACATGAATGGCTTCTTTACCAATTCAATTTTCGTTTCAGTCATTTGACATCATGCGGGATAGAGCATCCGCACACACATTATCTGTACCTTTCTTGTGGTGTATTTCCAACGGGTGTTCCTGTACCATGA
>JBAMHW010000007.1:5670015-5681130 GCA_037177495.1 Rhadinocentrus ornatus | reverse complement strand
TATATAATTTTAGTTGAATACCCCTGCTTTAAATGCTCATGAGTGGTGCCTGTTCCCACCATGTGTTTTCACACTGAGGTGAATCCTCTACCTTTCCTTCAGCTCAGATGATTTTGAACTTGCAGATCCAACATTTTTAATGATGTAAATAAATGACTCAGTAGCTGTGGTTTCCCTCATCTGCAGCCGGACCACAAACCAGCGCTTAAACTTCTCCGTGTCGGTACGTGAGGGGGATTTTTTTTTCAGTCCAGTCTTGGGGTGGATCTGAGCATATTTGGCTGTAGGCAGTGAAAGCCTGCATCGCTTCCTCCCATCCCTGAACTGAACTAAGGAGCCTTTGAGGTTCACAACCTATATAATTTGCACTGACCTGTAATGATACCTCCAATATCTTTGATTTTTAGTTCTAAAAATTAAAGAAAGAAATATAACCTTTAAGAGCTTTTAGGACCGCTGTGAGAAACTGCAGAATGATAATACATGGTCACACACCGGCTCTGCGTTGATTTCCAGCCTCGTGTTTACCAGCTGGTCTAGCCGTGCGTTCATCTGCGTTCCTGTATGTTTAATGTGAATCGCTTTCTCCTCTCCTCTCAGAGCCCTTGGCCCTCCCTCCCTATAAAAGGCGGGAGAAAGCGAGCAATGGAAGTTCATATTATTGACGTAAGTGGTAAATGGACCTTGTACTTGTATAGCACGTCTCTAGTCATCTTGACTACTCAAAGCGCTTTACACTGCATGTCACATTCACCCATTCACGCACACACTCATACAGCACCTCTATGGTTACATACTAAGTGCTTTTGTTTGCTCTAACACACATTCATGGGAGAAAGAAAAGGACATAGCCCGCCTGGTATTTCCAAAGTGGAAAGAATTGCTCGAGGTAAAGATGCTACAATTTGACTCAGAGCTAGCTCTTCTCCTGGACGGTAAGTACCAACATAAACATAATAAGTTACTTCCACATGTTCCACAACATAGTGATATTGTTTTGCTCAGTGTGTTTTCACTTTGCACATTCGTTCGCAGACAAGGCCAGTTAGGGGTGGGGTAAGGGGTAGAGGGAGGTGTGGCTCATGACACACTGGTTTGGTCTACAGCAGACCTAGGCATATTACAGCCCACGGGCCACATCTGGCCCTTTGTGCGTCTCTGTCCGGCCCGCGTGAGGTCAATCATAAATTACAACAAGAATAGATTATAAAAATATCTATGTTGTATGTGCAATGCAACTGTGCTCCTTTTATTTTGAAAGGCGTTACGCTACTTCTGTCTTGACGTATGTGAGTGATGCGAGCTTTGAGTGAAGGTGAACAGCGACAACTGGTGCTAACCAGGTTACCCTGAAAATGTCAACTCATGGTAAGAAAAGAAAAGTTGAAAACGAATTTCGTGTCTTTAACGAGACATGGACCAACAAGTACTTCTTCACAGAAATTAAAGGTAAAGCTGTGTGTTTGGTACAAAGATTGCTGTGTTAACATATTACATTTTGAATCACCACTACACAACCAAACATGAGGATGAATACAAAAATCTGTCTGATGCGTTGCAAGCAAAACTGCAAACCCAACAAAAACGTTTTACCAAACTTCGCACCACCAGAGATGCGGTCGTTAGGACAAATTATGTCATTTCTCACAAAATTGCCAGAAAAAGTGGGGCATTTTCTGACGGACAGTTTATTAAGAAGTACTTATTGGACTCTGTTGCACTGATATGCCCGCAGAAAAAGGATGCGTTTGAGAACGTCTCGCTCTCCCGACGCTCTGTGACGAGGCGGGTTGAGGACGTCGCTGGAAACTTGGAGCTTCAGCTGAAGAACAGAGCTGCAGACTTTGACTGTTCTTCTCAGGCTTTGGATGAGAGCTGCAATGTGCGTGACACCGCCCAGTGTCTATTTTATTAGTGGAAAAACTGCAGACTTTCCAGCCACAGAGGAGCCGGCAGCCATGCAGTCAATGAAAGGGACAACCACTGCTCAGGACTTGTTCACAGAGGTAAATGCATGTTTGGACAAGTTAGGACTGAAATGGGACAATCTGGCAGGTGTGACAACAGATGGTGTCCAGATCTGTCTGGAACAATGTTGGTCTTTTAAAGAGATGCAGGATAAAGTTACAGAAATGAACCCTGTGCAGAAATGGACATCTTTGCATTGAAATGTTGCGTAAGACGGTGTTAAATATGAACCATGTTGTTGATGTTGCTCAAAGAAGAGAACTTCCCACACCTGAGGAGGCCCGCTCAGAGGATTCTAGTCCTCTTTGGATCTACTATGTATGTAAACATTCTCAGTGATGAACAACAAATCCAAACACAGATCCTCCATCACTGATGACCACCTCTCAGCTGTCCTTCGCATCGCCACCTCAGACATTCAGCCAGATTTCATTGCCCTCGTTCAAGCCCAGAACAGACGGATTATTCTCACGGAAAATGTAAAATGAGGAGGAAAAAATTACAAGTCGTTGTATTGTTGCATTTCTATAAACTTGTTAAATAGTTGTTTTTCATTGTCTGTGAAGATTAACAAGTTAAAATTAAATTGCACTGTTTCAGTGATTGTTTCTCATGTAGCCCCTTGTAAAAATGAATTGCCTACCCCTGGTCTACAGGTAGTGCACAACAGCAAAGCTTGTGGTGACACGATTTCACTTTTTGCCCCTTTAAAGTAAAAAGTTGAAAACATTCTTTCAGTTTCAGACGGTTGGTTCAGAAATAATCTGCTGACTCTGACTGTGTGAAATTGTGCTGAACATTTCTCAGCATTTCACGTAATTAAAGTAACAGATATTTGCTAACGAGGTTGGAGAGAACCAACATTTCTATAACCTCAATTCCAAAAGGGTTTTGATGCTGTGTAAAATGTAAATTATAAATAGCATGCAATAATGTACAAATCTCATAAACCTATATTTTATTCCCAATAAAACATTTCAGAGTTTAAAACTGAAACATTTTACCATTTCGCCGTGGCTCGGCAAGATAGAGCGGTCGTCTTGTAACCTGAGGGTTGCTGGTTCGATCCTCGGCCAAGTCCAGTGTTTATATGTGTATATATGTTTATATGTGAACAACAATGTGACCTGAACTCATTTAATTATGTGTTTTCTTTATTTTGACCTCCTGTGTTTTACTGTAGCCAACCATTTAATTAAGGTTATTTAAACAATGTATGTTTAAATAGGTCTATTTAATTATGGGAAGCTTTATTGACATTTATATGTTGCCATGGCAATGCAACACATCAACCTCTTCAAAAAAGTCACATCCACAAACGTCTTTCAAGAAGTGCGAAAAGAAAAGATTCAATTAAAGGTGATAGGTGACTAAGTTTATGTCAGTCTCTGTGATAAGCGTGAGACATTTTCAGTCAGCTGACACTTTGATCCAAAGCAACTTACAGTGGCTACGCAGTAGCGTTAAGGGTCTTGCCAAAGGACCCAACTGAAAGGTGTTAATATTCGTCCCCTGGGGCATCTGAACCATGAGAGACTGATGCTCTGCCAGCTGAGCTAACCAGCAGCTTAATTACCTCTGTATATCATGGCCACCTCACACATTTGACTGGAGGTAAAGTCACAGGGTCGACAGGGTCGAAATGAGCAAAAGTTTAAAGTTTAAAGACAAGCTTGTTGACCATGTTTGAGTTTTATCTTATAATTCTCTATGAATTCAGCATTATGGTAGATGTTATAATAGTGATATTACTGTATACAGTGGTCCCTCGTTTATTGCGAGGGTTACGTTCTGAAAACACCCTGCGATAAATGAAATCCGCAAAATGACCACATGATAAATTTTTCACAATTCAAATGCATGTCAAGGCTTAATTATCCCACCTTTGAGTGTTTATAGACCTTTTCCAAACTATAATAAACATTCTCACACACTTTCTACGATCTCAAAAACCTACATATATTAAACAATGTGAATTTCTTAATAATTACTCACCTCGTGAACTATATTCAAGCTTTCTGCTGGCGCTGCGTCCCCACCATCGTCTGTAACGTCGTTCCATCAAGAAACAAAGCACAGTGGGCTGATTCCTGCAGTAAAATTTGGACATAGAATGGTTGAAATAGGATTTACATATACTTAAATATGCAGAGCTGCATACAAATAAATCTGCGAAACAGCAAGACCGTAGAAGATGAACCACGATAGGGCGAGAAACCACTGTATTCTGCTTCCTGTCCATCTCTGTGCTTTCATATGTCAAAGCCTTACACTAACACATAAATAAAGCAAAACAAAAAGAGAAAAGTTTAAAATTGAAACACAGTTATAAAAACACTGATCCAGGAGGAAAGAGAACACGAGTCGCTGAGACCCACCAATCTCAATATTCAACTGAACATTTTCTTCACTTCTTAAAACGAAGCAGCCCTGAATGATCAGAATTCTGTCAATGTTAAGGAAATAAATAAAGAAATATCCAAAGACACACATCAACACATTAAACACTCATTATGTTTACGGTTTGAGAATCTACAGCCTGCATGATGGGATTATGTTTCACATTAACAGCATGCTTCTTTAATATCTTTTCACACACTTGTTTGGGTCTGAAGAGTAATCTTCTCTCCTGGTTCAGGCTGATAAATGGGCTGCGATTTTATGCTAAAGTGCCTCTTTGTGCATCTCTAAATAAAAATTAATAACTGTCAGGTTAATGGAAAGATTAATGAATCCAAACTGTAACCCTGCAAGTTAACATAATGCATATTTACATGAAAAACAGGACTCATTTCTCAGAGCGGAGCGTTCCACGGCAGAGGGGGTGAACTGTATTAAGCATCGGTATCTGCCACCTCCCATCAGCTGAATGTGAGGCTTTATCAGCTCTGGGGCTGCAGCTGAATGAGCATATCTCCTCAGTGCAGAGAGCAATATGAAAACCCTCTGCTTTTAAAATCTGAATTTATACATTTTTAAATAAATGTAGTGAGTAGGAGGCTGATTCAGTGCTTTCTTTGTCTTTTCCTGAATGTAGCGCTCTCCTTGCTTATTTAAAATTAACTAGATTGTGAAAAATGTGCTTGAATTGTGTGAACATACACAGATTTAGTGAATGAGACAAAAACAGAGTTCATCAAATTCGAAGGAGCTTGAAAATTAATATTTGATCTGGGCAGGTTCATTCCCTCTTAGTTAAACTTTAAACTAAAAATATTTTTTTTTTTAGTCTTCAGGAAAAGTTTTCCAGGCTTCTTAAAGGACTTTCCAAAGTAGTATCTCTCCTACACTGACTTACAGACCAACATTGTTTTAAGACTGATTCCAAAGTTTAGTATACAGTTAACCCTGGTGTTTCCCTTTTAAGGTTTAAAGGACCCATATTGTACATTTTTTCAAATATTTCACATGGGTCCAACAACATTGTTTTCAAAGTGTATTACCCCAGATTCCGCCTTGGTCCTTAATTTCAGTCATTCCTAAAGTAACTCTAGTGAGCTCTAGTGAGAACGGGCCGTTTGTGTGTCTGAACATTTAAATGTTCATGAGTGGTGCCTGTCTATGCCCCTCTTTGGGAGAGGATGGTGCCCACTCTGTGATTTTAAGAGGGTAAGCTGAGCTAACCGGGGGGACGGGTCAATGACAGTATCCACTACTGGGGGCAGTGTTTTTTGTTCCCTTGGTGAGGTCACAAAGGGAAAGATCTCAGACTCACCCGTTTGAGCACTCATACACAGGCTATGAGGACACATATGAATGCTAGAAAACCTTTGGAAAGTGAATTTTGCCTAATCTGGGACTTTCAATGTATATTAATAACTCTCCTTGGACACATGATAAATTGCTAATATCTAAACTTGTCCACACCAATCCTCAAGTCTTTCGAACTACTTCTCCAGTCGTCTTGAAGGACTTTCCAAAGCTCTTCTTTTGATGGTTCTGCCTTTTGTTCAATTCTCTATGTGAATGATCCTACACTACTTGAATTATGTTGAGGTCTGGGCTCAGAGGAGGATCCATCACACCATCAAACAGTTGCCACTGATTTTCTGTCCAGTTCCTGTGTCATGTGACATACCTCAGCCTTTTCTCCATGTTTCTCTTCTTTAGGAGTGTCTTCTTAACAGCCACCTTTCCATGGAAAACATTTCTAATAAAGCTTTGGCCAACAGTAGATGGATCAACTGAAAGTCCAGATGCCTCTGGTTTTTGCTGGATTTGTTCCTGTGTCACATTGACATCACCTTTACATTCAGATACTTTCAGACACTTTTAAGACATGCGATTTATAGAAAAGAAATTTCAGTTTTCAGCTAACAGCTTGAGAATCTACTGTTAAAATCCTCTTTTCTGTCAGATTGTTATCTTTGCTGTTTTTCACAGATGAAACTGAAGAAATGGGAACAAATGACGTGTCTGTGACAGGCTGCTGGTAACAAAGATCCTATTTAATACTGTTTTGTTTTTTATGCTAAGTTGTCTGTTATTTGTCGAACACTTCAACTCATGAGTTAGGAGCCTTTTTTATTTGTTGCTTAAATAATTTATAGGTGAGAGCTTAGTGATTTAATAAAAAAAGAAAAAGATCCCTCTGAAAATGATCAGGTACAAGGACTAAAAATGAGTGAAAAAATCAAAAAAAGGTCAAAGAAAAACCTTGAAAGATCTGGAGAATTATTAATCAAGACTTTGAAAGATTGCAAAACACTCTGGCTTTCTGTCCACAACAAAAACCTAGGGCTAAACTCAAATGTTTATTTATTTCCTTTTCAGCAGTGTTAGGTGAGAAGACCATATAGGTCTCACATTAAGGGGAAGGGAGAAATTCTGTCACATATTCAAGTCCTTCACTTTGGTTTATATATCCGTTCAGGGGGCTCAGCAGCAGCAGGAAGCAAAGCAGAAATGAGCTGCTTCAGAGCCAACAAACTGTTTCTCTGACATTCTGCTTTCCTGGAGGCACAGTGAGTTTCCTGGGATCTTCTGAACAGACTTCCGGATGCGGGAATTTGGGGATCTCTCCAGGAACGTGAGCAGAGGCTGACCCGGCACAGCTAGGATTGAAGAAAGATCACGCTGTCAATTCTGCAGGACTGAACAGTCGTGATAAACATAACTAGACTCTGTGGACGAGTCGTACCACTTCACATGTCCGTGTCGCCACAGAATGAAGTTCGACCTGTGGGAGCGTTCAGTTAGACAAGCAGACCACTTTGATTGATTTCTGATGGCTGTTTGAAAGTTACCCAAGTTCTGCAGCTTGATCGAGCGAGAGGCTCTGCTTCTGAGACTTTCTTCTTTCTCCCCATCAGGAGGAAACCTAAGGATTTTCTGTCAGAAAAATCTTTTTGACAACCACAAGATGTTTATCTCGCCATCATGATGGAAAGTCTGTTCTGTAAACAAATAATAAATGATGATGATAGTAGACAGTGGAGTATAAAGACTAGATGGAAGATGGTGGAGATGATGAAAAGAAGATAAGTAAAGTAGGCAGAGGGAGCGAGCAAGAATAGCAGAAGTCAGAAATAAAGGATGGAAAGTGCACGGTAGAAAGATGACGTTACTTCATCTTCACCCAGTTACCTCTTTTTCCATACTGCCACTAAGTGGTCTGGAGTGTGGACCAGAATGTTTACAAGAGTCAAAGTTGTCAAAACATTAGTTTGCCTGCTACATTTTCTGAATCCCATGTACCCCCAACACACACACACACACACCCCATGTCATGTTGCCGCGCCCCCCTGGGGGGCAAAGTGTAACAAATTGTTAACTTACACGAATAGAAACAGTGCAGGATTGGTCTTGAATGGTCTCAACTCCAACTGCTTTCACCCATCCACACATGAACGCGTTCTATATCAGTATTTCTCAATCCAAGTTCTTAGGACCCTCCTACCCTGCATGCTGTTGACGTGTAACTACAGTTCTGTGCAAGTCTGTTAATGAGCCTTTCAATTAATTTAGGTGTGTTAAAGATGGATTATCTCTAAAGCAGTGATCCCCAACCCTGGTCCTCAAGGCCCACTGTCCTGCAGGTCTTAGATGTCTCCCTGTTGCCACACACCTGATTCAAATTAAAGGACCAGACTTGTGCAGAGTTTGTCAGAGAGCCATTTAATTTGAATCAGGTGTGTTGCAGCAGGGAGACTTGTAAGACCTGCAGGATAGTGGGCTTTCAGGACGATGGTTGGTGACCTCTGCTCTAAAACATGTAGGCCAATGGGTCCTGAAGGCCAGGATTGAGAAACACTGTTCTAGACTTTCAAGGTTTTCTACTTTTGCATCTGTTTTTGCCATGTAGAAACTCATCAGAAGCAGCAGTGTCCGAATGTGCACCCTACTCCCTACACAGTGCTCTATATAGGGATCACGCCATTTTGTAGGGGTGTCCGAATGTCCAGAGAGAAAAAAAGTAGGGCACTCAAAATTACCCACAATGCATCTTGAAAAGTAGTGAGCATCGATGGTCACTAGACATGTCAATATAGACAACAATGCATTGCGGGCTGAAGGTGAACATGGCGCATGGGGGCAGAAAAACATTTTTTATTGACTAGATATGCAACAAAGATTAAAATGCAACATAAGGAATAAAAATATTTACAAACAATGTTGGATTGGATTTGGAATGACATCTTGACGCGGGCTGTGGTTGCTGTGTGCTGTGGTGACGGCTGGTAGTCACGTAGTCTGTGGCGAGGGAAAAATAGGCAGCTTCATGTCCAAATCGCCAAGAGAATGAGTCACTATGTAGTGTGCTATATACTGCAGCTCTATGTAGTGAACGAAGGGTTAGGTAGTAGGGTGGACATTCAGACACAGCCACAGTTATGGGACAGTAATCTATTCAGTTAGGAAGTGCCACTGACTGTAAATCAGTTTCACCTGCTGTTTTACAAATAGAACAGACAACAGGTGGAAATGAGAGGCAATCAGTAAGACAACTTCTATAAAGGAAGGGCCATGGATAATTTCCTTATATTCATCCTTTGTGACGTTTGCATTACCAGTGCAGGTAACGTAAGGCGGAGTCTGCAACCTACAGAAGTTGCATAAGTGCAGCTCATTCAAGATGGCACATCAATGTGTGCTGCGGCAAGAAAGTTTGCCGTGTCTCCCAGCACAATGTCAAGAGCAAGGGGGAGTTACCAGGACACAGGCCAGTATACCAGAAGACATGAAGGGGGCCTTAGGGGTTGCCAGAGTTCTGGCAACTGCTGTGCACTGGTATAATCTCAAGAGTTAACCATCCAGCAGTGAGGAATAAGATGATATAACAGTAACAAGAACAGAAGACACAGAAGAAACAGAAGATTCAAATAATGCATTCAAATAATAATTTGCTCTGAATTCTCCATTTACAATAATTCTTGATGGTCCCTGAAGCCCCTCTCACGATTTTAAAATGGTGCATAATGGTTTAGACTACACCTGCACCGCCTGTTTCACCTAAGTTACTTATCCTGCCGGTAGCCTACGATGAGTGATTGGACAGCCACAGGAGGTAGGGATAATCATGTCCTTCCCCATAGGGCAAAATCAAGTTGCCAAAAAAAAAAAAGACAGAAAATGAAAAGAGAAGCAGCTACAAACTGACTGCTTTGAGAAGAAGTGAGCAGCACACCTGAACACAGTCTGAGCTGATTTCATCAGCATGTTTGGACTCCTTTAGGAACAACACGATAAATTATGATAAGAAATTCATCAAAGCTGTTTGGCTTTGGTCAATATTTTATCACTTTTTTTACTGATCAATCACAACATATATAATATAAGTTGCTTCCTTATAATTCCAGGATCGAAAAGATGCCACTGCCATCGCTCTACCTGAAAACGTGAAGGCAACAGAGCTAAAAAACTGTGGTGCTAAAACCAAGTAATCTTGGGTTAAACTGGATCAAATGAAAGAGAGGAGAATATTACAACTTTAAGTCCATAATAAACAATGCATTACAATCAGAAGTGATTATATTATGACCTACTGTTAGTGCATATCCATAATGTAAGCATCAGGTTTGAGCTAATTGTTTTTTGCTTTCTTCTTCTCCGCTTTGCCGGTGAGGATGCATAGCCCATAGCTGTCAATCAATGTCAACCAATCATCGTCTCCATAAAAGACTGCTCTGCTCACCAGTCAGGCTAGCCTCTGTGAAAGCGATCAAGGCAGAGGTGGCAAGACAGCTGTGGTATTGTATAAAACGATACCTATGGTCAGACTGTGTGTGTTACACAGCTGAAAGGGGAATAATGCAGAACAGACACAAGACACGGTGTGACTGCTGTCACGTCCAGTTTTTCACAAGAACACCATTTTCAGCGATATATCACATTATGACATGAAAAGATAACAAAATTAATTAAATTACAGCTTAATACTAAGCTGTATACTCGGTGGAAAATCCATACAAGTCTTTGTACATGAGTCCTTTGATCTTTACACTATTTTTGAGTAAAATTTCGAATCCAGAATCAGAGGTGTTATCAGATGTGTACTAACAAGCATGACTTGCCATACCTATACTGGCTGTGCAACTGCTATTGGACCACATATAAAAAAGAAAAAAGCTGAAGAAAGATGGCATCAGAACCAGCTATGTGTCTTGAAAATTCTCATTGATAGTTAAAAAATATTTTTATTGTTTCTTTGTTGGGCAGCTTGATAAAGCACAGTGTGACTTTTAAGTTTGACAGATTTTTATTATTATTTTGACTAGAAACAAAAAAAGGAAAAATATTACATGAGTGTTAAAAGTACAGTGTGTAGCTTTTTTGTATTTTTGTTAGTAAAAATCAAGAATCACTTTCATAAATACTTATTTTACCAAAGTTTAATCACAGTCCCGTCCAAATCAAAGCGTTCTCGTAACTTAGAAATAGATGTTTATAAATACGTAGGTGGCGGCGCACCCAACTGGAGGCTGCCATGTTGCATCGCCATCTTTGACTACAGTAGCTGAAAGGGGACAAACCTGTTAGCCTTGTGTGTTTTACCTGCGAGTCCTGGCTGTTTCGGGGGAGAGGTAAGGCACGGGGGTGGTGTAAACAAGCTAAGACGACCATGGATGATTCAGCTTGCCAGCTTACATTGAAATGGAGGACCATTTATACTCTTTGCCCGCGAGATGGAGGAAAAAATAGCCAAGA
>JBAMHW010000007.1:5631844-5646477 GCA_037177495.1 Rhadinocentrus ornatus | reverse complement strand
CTGTTTATTTACACCTCTTTCTGTAAAGTCCTCTGAGACAACTTTGTTGTGATATAGGGCTATACAAATAAACTTGGCCTCATGGAAAAGATGACAAAAAGCATAAGCAGAAGACTATAGGAAAGGCAAAACAATCTGGAAAGAAATGGTGTATATCTGCATGTGCTCAAAATACAACATTATATGTGATTCAGGTGGTTTAACAATTACTTGTATAGCAGTCGTAGTAGTCATTGGTAGTAGCAGCTGTAGGCCTAGTTGAAGCAAGCAAGCACACTACCATAAGGAGGTAATGATGAAGAATCTGAAACAACACCTACTTGTGCAACAAAAAGTAATGACCAAATTGAAGAAACTGACAATGTGTTAGGTCTACTAAAAGTTATTAGTAAATTAATCATTAAAATCATCTTAAGAAATAGAGTAATATGTGATGAAAATAATGATTGTGGTGTGGTTTAGAAGAAACAAAAGTGGGCTATACCTGACTTTCTGTGAACAGCGCAGGCCACCGTTCCATCATCCTTTTGACTGGAGGCTGTTCATTCACGATTTACACGTGTCTCAAACAAAATGTCTGATAATTTTTTTCACATCAGCTAAGTCTGGAAGCCTTTTCTTTGCTTCACTTTCAAGCTGTCGTTTTATTGATTCAAGAGTATCTGCATTTTCACAATCAGCAAGTAATTTGTCTCACTTCTTTTTGGCCTTTTTATGTTATTACATGATGTCTCTCCTTTGGGGAAATCCCTCTTCCACTTGTTCACCATGACATCAGCCATTTCAGATCATCTCATTTTTGTGTGGAAATTCCCCATCTTGAACACAATGCTATTCTTCCATCCACAATATCCACTGGGTGAACCAACTTCCTTCAGACAGCGATGTATTGCAACCAGTGCAGAGACCACATCTCAGTGTACATCCGTGGGGTATGCTGTGTACTTGTACATTGTCTCTGCAAGTCTCTCTAAAATTACATGTTTCATGTCTCGAGAAACATCCATCCGAGTTCCGTCATGTAGGTAGGCAAGGTCCCCCTGTCTTAGTCAGAAATTTATGGCCACAGCGAAGTCCGAAATGCCAAATGCAGAAGGCCAAAGATCTGGTCTCATCAGTTGAGCTTTTTCTTCGCTTGTGTACAGTATATCTGCATCAGATGTGCTCGGTGATTAGGCTGTGCCTGGGACCAAGAAAGGAAGCTCAAGACTTTTAATTTTCAGCTTGGCTCAATCTGGGAGTTCTGACAAATCTGTCAGGTTGCAGAGGGCATTGTTAAACAGTCGGTCTTCAAACTGTAGTTTGAAGTCATATGGTAGTGCCAGTTTAACTTTCAAGTCATCCAAAAAAGATTAAAGGTCTAGTGGTTTCTGATCAAGACTTACTCTTCTAATGTCATCATCAGTGACAATGACTGATTGTCCACTTTTGTTCCATCATCCTTCAAAGAACAAAGGCTTAAAGTTTGCGCAATTAGCATGACATGTAATGTTTCAAGGAAATGAACAATGTGCCTCTGACTCGGTACACTGACAAACAAAAAACATCACTGAATTCTGTCAACTGAGTGGCAATGAAGCGTGTGCTGCTTTGTCAATTCAGAAACACGAAGATGCTCATGTTACCATGCAATCACTGGTTTGCAACAAGAAAACCATGACCGCATTAAGTACCAGCACTTGCTTAATCTGTCTGAACTCAGGAAGCCCTCCACATTAACCTACAGAAACCACCATGTTTGCAGTAGAAGATCACTCCATCAATACTGATGGACACAGCTGACAGACCGTGTTTTCAAGACCAGATTTTGGTGCAAAATCTCTGGAATATTCCCTGGCAGGGAAGAAATCATTATGCTCTTTACTTTGTTTGCTTGGAGTGCTGGTTTGAAAAAGAAAGCGCAGTCCAAATGGTACACCATCATCTTTTGATGTGGCCCTGCCTAAGTCAGGGGAACATTTTTGAAGTCCTGAGTTTCATGGATGACTTTTTTGAAGAACTTTCCCTTCAAATTTCATTGTCCACATGTTTATGAGAGGTCCAAAGACTTTTGTCAAGTGGGGATAGTGTTCAATATAGTGATGCTTTGGACGGAGTCTGCAATCTGGAAAAGCATTTAATGGTAACTCTCTATGCTCTGACAATTTAGACTCTAAAAAGAACAAAGACTCATCTGTGAATCTGAGAGATACAACCAATTCAAACACGTCTTTTAGGACCATAAGACCTCCCATGTCACATCTCCCTTAGGTACACGATACCTAATCATAAAAGGTAGCAATCTAATCAAAGTTTTCCGTTTTCATAATCGTTGCCTCTCATTGTCTTCCTTGAGGCAAATCTTTTTGAAACTGGTTGAGGTTTGTCTGTTTTGTCAGGAAACAAGTGTGGAATATCTTTGATGGCCTGATATAGTGTCTATAGAGAGATGTACTTCTTTTTTATTAGGTCTTAAATGCACAAGTACAATTCAAATGGGACCCCTCCCTCTTTAAAATCTTGAAGAATATCTGGAGGGAATCCACCGACAGCATAAAAATATGTCAAACTTTCACTAAGCACACATCTGCATTTGACTCTATAATATGCTACTTTAGATGGGTCCTGCTTGACTTCCTGAACCTGTCATAATGCCGGACAGGGGATGGACCCATCGAGCAGACACAGAGCCACTGTAAATATGAAGGTGATGTTTATTATCTTTTTACGGCAGGTACGGCAGAACAAAGGAGGCAGGTCTTCCCCGTGTGGTGACTTCGGTCTGAAAGGAGAGTCAGAATTAATGCAGGCAGTGCATAATTCACTGGAGCGGGAATCTTTAGAATTATGAACCAGTCCTACTTGAGGTTGTGCAGGATCCAGGGCTTGGGAGTACTGGCAAGAAAATGCAATATTCTCCGTACTGGGTTGGGGAGCAGGCAGGGCAGCAGAAAGGCAGGCAGAACTCCGGGAACACTGCTGAGGATCAAACAGGACAGGTGAGAGACGAGCGGGTAGAAGCTGGTGAAGACTGCCGGGATCAGGCAGGCGGGGTCCACGATGAGCAGACAAGGTCTGGTGAAGACTGCGGAGATCAGGCAGGCTGGGTAGGTGCGTAGGCTGGCAAAAGCTTTCCTGGAGTAGTCTCAGGTCTGGTAGAGCAGACGATCTGGCAAGGAAGTCCTGCAGCCTGCAGCTTGATATGCCCAGCCTCTTGATTCGTGGGTGCTAGACAGGTGTGGTGGAGAGAGGATCCAAACAGTTCCCCACACCTCCTGCAGCTGACAGCAATTAACCTGAAAGAATTCAGTCCTGAGGCAATTTCCAACCCAACCAAGCACCACTATGACAGAACCTGTCTGCCATGGGCATCTTTGGTTCTCATTATGTAAAAACCAGAGCTGACATTTTGTGTTTGGATTTCCTCTCGTGTGACCATATAAAACCTACACATTTTCGCCACACTAAAGCTCTCTTGGAATCCAGCCAATGCATGAGCAACCAAGTTATCTGCTGCAGCATACATCATAGTCACCTTTATGCTTGCTCCTAACTTTTCTACATAAAATCCATTCTCCTCAAGTGATAATAGAGCCTCAATAAGTAGACGTAGGACTTCATAATACCCCTTCTCTTTACCTGTATTTACCTTGCATAAAACAGCTAACTGTATGGCATGAAGGAATGAGCGGTATTTTGGGTGTAGATTGATAAGCACCCAATATACTGCACACAGCTTATGCTCCTTCTTAGAGGTTCCTATTTGGTTTGCCACCTCAAAGTCATCAGTATACAAGCCCAGGGCGATTCTCAATTTGACTACAGCTAAAATGGCAATTTCACTAAAGTGAGAACCATCCCTGTAGTTACTGTATTCACTACTTTTAGAGCTGCAGGGGGTGAGAGCTTTGTCTAAAACATCCTCTTTGCTCAACAGGGCCTGAAGCATTTTAAGCAGCGAAATGTAAACTATATTTTGACCCTGCTTGTCAGTGACAAATTCCACAGGGTCCACGACAGGAAATTTTTTTGCTGTGTAAGCTGCTGTCCTATTGGAATATGAAAGTGAGCCTCCAGCTTATGTGTGTTTCAAAAAATAAATTTGTGTCAGTCACAGCACAGACTACCTCCTTAATAACAGCATTATCAATATCAGGGATATAGTGTCTCAGTGTCTCCTCAACCATAGAAAACATCAGTGGTTGTTAAAGTTTAAATATCTGTCGTGTTTGCTGGACGATTTCTTGGAGAGCATTTCTGGAAATGTTCAGTATTGCCTGCATTTTCAGGAATAGTGAGGCTAAATTATGCTCAAGCTGAAAATTAGGTTCACTAATATCAACACCAGGATCTGTCAGCTCTTCTTCCTCCATACTAGTGACATCTTCAGCTGGTAAAGGTTCAGCTGGGCCAGAGGTGCTCTCCTCAGTGCCACAGAGCTGCACGACTATTCCTGGTTTGAATTTCAGACAAGATGTAGAATACTTCTTGTCATGATTTCTACTTTTGTGTGTGTTAAAAGTAAAATAGACATTTGTCTCAAACTCACAATCCAGATAGGGGCACTGCACTTTTTGCATCATTTTTTACTTTTGATCCCATACAATCTGAAAAAGCTGGCACTCGTCCAGACTGCATGATTGTACATCTTTAGTAATAAAACATAGAGGCAATGATCTTTGACCTCACTGGGATGGGTCTAAGTTATGTCTTTATAAAGCTTTCAGTATCTGTGTCTTTGTTTATCTTTATCTTGTTTGCTTGTTGTCCTTGTTTTTTGTGTAGCGTTCACATTTAGATGCACTGACAAGAAACATTTCTGGTTCTAAGCCAACACCATCACCTGAACACACCAAAAGCTGAAGACAAAGACAAGCTGGAGTAAAAAGCAAATATGTGCATATGTATGCTTCATCACATGCTCATCTGTGAGCACATGTGCTGTGTGTGTTTGTTTGCTCAACACAAAACACATTTCTCTGATTCAACCCACTCAATACCACCACCATGAACCAGCAGTGTTTGTTTTCACTTTTCGTTTGCTTACTGTTTGCTGAACTCTTGAAAACAAAGTGTTAGAGCTTACTGTGGTGTATCTTCACACCATCAAGCCGAAAAGGCTTTATGCCTCTCACACACATACACATGCAGTTACGCTTCAGGAGTATAAAAGACTTCCTCTTTGTGTCATGCTGACAGGACGGCTTAGAGAGCTGATTCAGACATCAGTCAACACTCGGCAGAGGAAGATTAACGCAGCTTTATTTGGACTATTCAAACAAGGAAACTGTGGGAGCACAAGGACTTCCTGTCAAACATTAATTACACATGAACAACTGCAGGAACAGCTGCTGAGTGTGTATGTGATCAGCATTCTCTTAGAATTTGTATCTAAAAAATTACATGGAAACTATCTACTGCAAAATATAGTTTAAAATATGAAGGAATTTATATTTTTATGTTAATTATACACTTTTTATTTGGACTGTAATTTTTTTAAATCATTTTATCACAATATTATGCATTTTATCCATTTGTTTGCTTGTGTTTTTATAGGAGTTTGTCATAAATATTTACAGATAAAATAAATATACAGCAACATGTGTAGAGGTAAACAAAATAACATAAAAACATCATACAATGTTATATAATGCATATTATCAAATATAATAAAAAACACTGTAAAAAGGTGGATCACGTGCTCCTCTACCAACAAAACTACAAATAATATAAATAAAGAAATAATAAAAAATACACAATATAAATGTTACATTCTTGAGGAGCCTTAGAAAATATTAAGAAGAAGCGAAGTAGCTTAACTTTGCTTCTTCACAAAAACTTGGAAAGCTTAAATATCTGGATCTGTATTAAAACTGGTTTCCTTCATATGAACTTGGTTAGAGCTTCAGTGTTAAAAACTAGATCAGAACTGTCATGTGGAGTTCCCCAGGGCACTTAAAAACTCAGGTCAGTGGCGTCAACAAACAAACCACATATAAATATTGCTCCTTCATCTCTTTAAAGTGAAACTGTAGTAATAGTAATAGCTACTTGTATAAATTGAGGAGGAGTAAGTTGGTCTTCAGACAGTCCAGAACTCTGCTGCGAGACCTCTGACCTCCTAAAACAGCACAACTCATACAGCACAACACCTGTTTTAAAGCCATTTCACTAGTTACTAGTTCATCTTAGAATTCTTACAATTTTTTCTATTTTGGCTTTTACCTTCAGAGCTTTATATACACAGGCTCATTTTTACATTACTGACTTGTTTCAGCCGAACACTTCCTGTCGCAGGCTGAGGTCAGCACATCAGAATCGTTGAACACTTGCTTTAGGATGTTAGAAGTCTGGGATCCTGGATGATTTTAAAAAGCAGCTAAGTGCAGTTTTATTTTTTTTCTCTTTCATGTATTTTATTTTTTTAATAATTTTATTAGGTTTTCCTTTTCTGTGATGTTTGTGAAAGGTTCTGAACAAACAAATGAACTATGCTTATTAAGATTGTCTCTGAAGAAGCTGCACAGTGTTGAACATATGGATCAAACGTCAGAACTTATTATTACAGAACAAAAATATCAGTAATGAGTCAGTACACAAATGGTTATTCTTAAGGGTAGTCCCTAAAAGGTTAACCACCTGCACCATTCTTAAAATTTTCAACTTCTTCACTTCATGGATACTTCTAAATCTTATTTTATTATAATTATTCTAATCTATTGTGTTGATTTGGAGATGTTGTATAGAGATTAGAAGATTTTTTTTTTTTTTTTTTGGTCATTGTTTGCCTCAACACTCCCTGCTTCAACCCTTAATTTCTCAAACAGTGAAAATTGGGGTTGTTAAAAGTAATGCAAAGACAGAACAAGCTCTTGAAAATATTTTGTTGTTTAGGGAGATATCACAACCTTGACGTTAAACTGTTTGGTTCAAATATAATTAAAATGCTGTATGTACTCTTCCTGTATACATATGTCCAAAATCCCAGATAGTCTGACATACCTAGTAAAACGACTAGTTCAGCATAGTGAAAAGTCTATTATCTGATCTATTTGTGGATCAGATGATTTGTCAGGTAGATTTTAAAATAACATAATCTTTAATTGAGTAAAATAATGAGTAGTATAAGGTTAAACTGTGATTACTCATCTTTGAAACGAAGAATATTCCATCTGGAGCATCTTTCTAATGAATCTGTGCATTACTGTGAATATTGATTGTGAATGTACCTCAACATTCCTGCTGTCACACTGGCACCCCGCCACTTCCTGTCACCATACGGCATTGAGCTGACACCTCTCAGCATTCTCTCAGGCCGCCTGCCTGCCATCCTGCTGGCTCATCCAGAATGAAGCTGCGGGTTAAATCCCCAACCTGCGGATCGACTCCCACCTCAAGTTCCTCTCTCCTCTTTAATTCCCTGCGGGGATCATTAAAGCTCCACCTTACGCTGAAATCAGACCCATGGAGATTTCCTTGTCCTGTTCGCCATCTCTGGGAGGCCTGATGGAGCTGCTGAGTCTGTGCTGGTAATAAGGTGCAGAGATGGAAAAAGAATTTGAATCCTTCAGGTAAAGTTTCTTCACTACTTTGGAACAGCTCTGCATTAAAGTCTAAGTTTGGAAACTCGCTGCAGAATTTTCTCAGTGTCACATCTTTCTGTACATATATTTTGGATCTATTTTTGAGTATGAAGCTTATTGGATTGAACTACTGTAACACGTTTTGTGTTGGTCTCCTGTCTCTACTTACTCTTATTTCTGGACTGTTACCTCTTTCATGTCATTCAGCACTTTTCAGACGAGTTTTCTTTTTGAATTCTTTGTAGGTACTTCATTTTGCACCACTAAATATTGTAAGCACTCCTTCCCTTTGAGTTTGTCCCTCTGAGCCAGTTTCCTTTAGCAATCATAAAACATGTTAGAACAAAACTTATCAACAGAAGAAAGAATGGAACCACTGATAAGGTCCTGGTCCTGGACAAAGAAAGTTATAGGTCAGTTGGTTTGATAAGTCTTAATAGCATGTGGCAGCCTTACTTTCACTATCAGGTCCCCCTGGTAAATTACTTGTTAACACAAATATCTATCTAGTCAACTACATGACAACAACTTTCTTTGCCCATGTAGACATGGTAAAGATGACTTCCTGTAGTTCATATCAGCATCAGAATGAGGAAGAAAGTGACATTGAACGTGACATGGATGTTGGTCTGAGTATTTCAGAAACTATTGATCGAGTGGGATTTTCACACCATCTCTAGGGTTTACAGAGAAAGGTCTGAAGAACAGAAAATATCCAGTGAGCAGCAGTTGTCTGGACCAGAATGTCTTGTTGATGTCAGAAATCAGAGGAGAATGGGCAGGCTGGTTGAAGATGATAGAAAGGCAACAGGAAGTCAAATAAGCACTGGTTCCATAAATGTCTGCAGAGCAGCATCTCTGAACACACAACATGTCCAGCCTTGAAGCAGATGGGCTACAGCAGCAGAAGACCACACCGGACAGGAAACTGAGGCTGAGGAGTCTCCCTTTCAGCTCCACATTCAGATGGTAGGCTCAGAATTAGCTCGAAACAACATGAAATCATGGATTCATCCTAGCTTGTATCAATAACTCAGGCTACTGGTGTAATGTTGTGGGGAATATTTTCTTGGACCCCTTAGTACAAACGTGGCGTGGTTTTCCCAGCAAAGCCTACCTGAGTATTGTTGCTGACCATGTCCATCCCTGTATGACCACAGTGTAGCATCTTCTGATGCTACTTCCTGCAGAATAATGCACCATGTCACGAAGCTCAGATCATCTCCAGCTGCTTTCTAGAACATGACGATGAGTTCACTGGACTCCAACGGCCTCCACAGTCACCAGATCTTTAATTTCTCTTGTAAATGAGACTGTTTCTCTTACCAGAACTACCTGTATAAATAAAGGTTAAATTAGAATAAATAATGAATTGAATTGAGAATTAAATTAGAATAAATAAACAAATAAATAAAAAAATGACAAAGATCAGAATATTTTTTTTCTTTTTATTATCAGCAAATGGAGCTGACAGGTGAGATTCCTCCCACTTGGAGAAGTGAATGTCAGCATGTAACCTCCACACACCACAACTCAAACACTGTAATCTTGAGTGCTGCTTTTTCATAGATTACAGAGTTTTTCGTCCTCTCACCACCTGAAAGCATGAAGGTGCTTTTAACAGAAGGTGTTGCTGATGGTGCCTTTTTTTTTTAAAGAAAAAGGTAAAAATGTGGGTTATAAGTGTTTCCTGCATCACTCTGTTAGAGATGGTGTGAACAAGAGAGAACTCTGGCAGTTAAAAGTGTTTCTGCTGTGTCATCGTCTTCTCTCGGTTCAGGAATTGCTGCTCGTTTGTCTGCAAAGAAGCTTTCAGAGTGTCAGAGGATCCCAGCACTTCACGTCTCCCTCCACCTGATTTTATTAGACACCTTTATTGTTGTTGGGCTCAGAGAGGTACACACGAATGCTGGATGGCTTAATTAAAAGTTCTGGACGTCATCCCAGAGGCTTCGGAGACATGTGAGTGGAAGGGCAGGCCTCTGGTCTCTTGGATGACTCCAGATATAGAAGTTAGCCGGTGTAAAGGATCAGTTTATATTCAACATGTTAAAATTAGAGAATAACTCTTTTTTAAATTAATGTTCAGCAGTACAAATCTGGTCATCACAAACATTTCTATGGCTCACAGGATATTAAAAGAGTCTTCATTGTAATTCACTGTACTGAAATTAAATTATAGCAGAACATTGATCGACTTTAAAGGATATTTTTCTAGAATATATAGAGTAATTTCAGTCCCACTGATTTATGATCTAAATAAAAAATGTAATCTGAATAAATAAAGGTTTCTACTGTCCTTACAAAATTACCTTGACATACATTTTTCAAATATTTTCTGAGATCTGTCATGGTTATGAGTTTCAAATAATGTTGCATTTATCCACCAGATGAATTGGATGATCATCACAATTGATTTTTTTTACAGTACAGACACTTTCAGCCAATTTATAGTTGACTTTGAAACCAAAAAAAACAAACCAAAAATAGACTACATGCTTTTTCTGTTTCTGTCATAAAGAAAAATGAAAAATTGGAAATCAAACCGTTTTTTTCTTTTTTCTTATTTGCATTCAAAACAAAAATGAAGATGCCCTGCGATGGATTGGTGACCTGTCCAGGGTGTACCCTGCCTCTCACCTGAAACAATGCTGGGATAGGCTCCAGCTTACCCGCGACCCGTAATGGAATAAGCGGCACAGACAATGACTGACTGACTGACATAAATAAAGAAGAAAAAGTGATAATGAATATTTTTAGTTCCTTTCATCTGAAAAGAGTCATATAACCTCGATGTTATATCTGCTATGTGTTGGCTACACGTCCAAATTTCCTTAGTTGTTTTATAGTTTTTCACCATGTTTATTACATCCTCATCCTTTAAATCAGTCTTTTCATGTCGCTTCTACATGCATTGCTTTATTCAGTACAAAGACAGATTTTAACCTGCATAGGTAACACAGCTGAACATGTTCATTTTTTACAGTGTGTTCTCCATTGTGTTGCACTGACACATAAAAAGTTGCTTCGCTTCAATTTGTGCCAATCTGACTTTGAGAAAGGGGAAAATATGTTCTTTCTCCACGGTGATCCATCTTCAAAGTGGGCCTGTATGTGCTGAGGAGGGTGGCGGTGGGGTGATAAGTGTTGGGGATGTTGTAAATTTGAATACAATGACATAAACTAAAGCTGGTTGTCATGCTCGGCGGTTCTGCTCTGGCGTGCCTTGCCTTTCAGTTCAAAGCCTCTCGACACAGTTCCGGATTTACCAAATCCTCCGCAGACGAAACGAACCCTGTCCCTTCATTGTGTGAGCGCTGCCCTCAAAACCCACCCCACCCATCCATCCTTTACCTTCCCCCATCCATCCGCCTACAGCTTCTCTCCTCCTCTGATTAGAGATCGGGGGCGACAGGCTGGAAGTTGGTTTGCAGTTTGAGCTTTTAAGCATTTGGGGATTGGTTTCAATTTAATGCTCCAACATGAAGAAGAAGAAAGAATCAATTGAAAGTCATTCGGTCCCCTGTGCCACCTGATTGAGTGAACAGTGGAAATGACAAAGACTGAGGATAGAGAGATAGAAACAGACAAAGAGAAAAAGAACAGACAAATAGTAATTTAGCCTATACTTAAAGATCTGAAAGAGACACACATCTGAAAAACATGATTAAAAAGCACAGGTGTTCAACTGAGAAATCTTTGAACACATCCAGAAAAAAAGTGGAAATGTTAAAATATTTGCTAATATGATAAAAAAGCGGCAAAAATAAATCGAAATTTAATTATTTTAACCAGTGTTATTTCAGAAAACAGGCTGAAAGTATTCAATTTTGTTTTTTTCTAGCCACCTTTTGTTCTGCCTTGGCTAAGAAAAGAGCTGTAACAATCCATCGATTCTGTGATGAATGCGTTTCAGTAATGAAACGCATTCATCATGAATTGGATTCAGTAATCATCTGTCAAACATTCTTTCTAATGAACATGTGGAATTGCTCCATTTTCTTTATTAATCTGATGAGGAAAATGTGGATGTCCAAAGATGTAGTGTGCAAGGTTATTTCATATTATTATTATTTCATTTTGACTTTTTGTTTTTAAATTCAGTTAGTTTGAATTAGTTTTTAGAGCAGATTTTCAAATTTTTTAGTTTTTATTTTTTGAAAATGCTTAGTTTTGATTTATTTTATATTAGTTTTAGTGTTATTATTTTACATCTTTTACATCTATAAATCAAATACAACAGCAGCCCTAAGTAAAAAAAAATATGTGTGCAATGCTGCTTCTGAGGTTAGATGCACATATTGTGCTGGGTTAACAATTAACACACCAGAGACACACATCAACATAATATATACAGTATATATATACATCTCAGCTGGTGTGCTTTTTTTTCTCTGTTGAATGTACATAACCTGCTGTCCAAACAAAAACTAATTTAAGCAAGTGTGACTGGGACTGAGAATGAATGAGTGTGAAACGAGATGTGTGAACTTCAGTCAAGCAATAATTTCTTGTTGGTTTTGAGGAACATGCACTGCTCCAGAGATGTGGTGGTTTTGTTTCTAAGGCCAGATGAAAACAGTCCGCACACAGAGAAGATGCGTTCCACAAAGGCTTGTGAGGCAGAGGCACTAACAAGGTCCAATGCCACAGGGGCAAGTTTTGGATAGACAGACTCTCTTGATCTCCAGAACTGCAGAGGATTCTCATTAAACAAACCCTGTCTTACATCCTCAACATTCTTCTTCATTTCAGGCTATTGGTTACATCAGGCTGATTTGTAGATGACACATTGATCTCCATACGGGATGCAAGGAAGCTGTATTTCTGCAGGACAAAGGAACTTGTTGGAGTTTTACTGGCCCCTGCAGTGGTAACATCATCCTGTTTCACAAAAGACTGCGCTGTCCTCCTCAGTGGCATTGTGTCTGCTGTCAGCTGCTGCCGGTGTAGCATCAAACTGCGGGGAATCAGGGTTAAGAATGGCAGCAAAACGTTCTCGCAAGGACTTCAGCAGCAGTAATGTTTATTTATAAAGCACTTTTCACAGGTTAGAAGCCACAACGTACTTTACATAGTCAAAGGATGATGATTGAAGGAAATATTACATCTTGATCAAACTTGTCATTAAACTTTTAATACAATATCCTAGTTAACCCAGAGTTTTTGAACTCAGAGAATTAGATTTGATGTAATGTGTTGGTTTCCTTAGCTAGGCTATTATGTTTAATGAATTGGCTTCACATGTTCATAGTTATTATAAATTGGGTTAGTGCGGATGTGAACTAATTGGATTATAATGAGACAACTATGATTTTTATTTATTGCACTGTTGGTAGAAATACTTTAGATGACTTTGTTGTAAATTGAAGCAATTCAAATAAAGCTGAATTGAAGGATCCAATGGTGTGGATGTAAAGTAAATTAGGTAAAAATATTTCAACAGCCAGGCCAGTTAAAGCTAATCTGAATAAAGAGCTAACGACTATGCAGGCGGGAGGAAACATGCTTCCACAGAAAACTGAGATGAGTGTAGAGCCAAAGACAGCGAAGACTTCAGAGGCGGAAAGTAATTAAAGTTGTTTCTTAAGGGGCTGTTTGATGTAAAGGTTCCCAGCAGTGGACAGGAGGAGAGTTAACATGACAGTTGGCAATAAATCTTAAAGCAGTTTTCTTTGTTGCAGTTCAGACAAACATGCAGAGGCACAGTCTGACAGAATCTGGGAAATCTAAAAATGCTCTGCAGTTTAATTAGTCCAATAATGACCCAGTGAGCTTTCAAGGGTGTAAACAGCAGCTTTGTGCCTCCTGCTTTTGGTTTTCTAGTTTCAGAGCTACCTTCTTCCAGGTAATGGAGCTGCTGGAGCCTCAGGAGCCACTTCAGCAGCAACAACACCACCACCAAAAAAAAAACTTCTCATTTTGGTGGAAGGGCTTTGCTGCTGTTTATCTGCCAGCAATTAGCATGGAAATGCTGCACCGCTGGCCTGCATTCAGCGTGACTCCATGAGCGAATACACAAGCTGCATAAAGTCAACGGGGGAGAATGCAAAGCGATGCAGAAAATAAACCACAGACAAGACAACACAAAGGAGAAGAGCTCAGAGACAAACAAGATGTTGTACACTGAGAAACTAATCATTCACAATGCAGATCTGCTTACAGCCAGGATGATTAGTCACTCAACAATCTCTGGAGGTGTGTCACGTTAAAAGACAAGGAAGGCAGCATCTTGTTCTCATCAGCGTTGGAAGATTATCCTCATCCCTGGAAGGCGTTAACCTGAATTCTGAAGCATCAGAGAGAGTTTTTAGCACAGAAAATGATGGTGACCACAAATCACCATCTCTCAGAAAATCATCCTTTATAATTTATATTTATTCTCAAAAAAGTAAAGATGTTTACTGCATGATATCAGGCAAGCTCAGCAGGTACTTTCTAAGCAAAAATTAACCTTTTGATTGGAGGTCATAATTAGCATTGCCAATTTGTTGAGCAATAAAAACAAGACAGAGGAAAGTAGCATGCTAGCATAGCCAGCAATCCTTTCATTTCAAGCAGAGGGAAAATGGTGTTATTTCCCTGCACCCAACTGTAGATCCTTTTCCATTTATGTAGATTTGCAATTAGAAGAAGTAAATAAGAAAGTTGAAATGGTAAAAAGTAAAAAATTCTTAAGGTTGTCTGCCTGTTGAGAAATTATCATTTTATTTGGGAAAATGGAGATAACGGCGTTTCCCATCTCAATCTGGATAAATTGAAATCAAACAATAAAGTCACATACAGCTAGAAAGTAGCTACAGCTTCTGTTGCCCAATCAGCTTTAATTTAGTAATAACATATCAGAAGCCAGCAGAGAAGAACGCTAACCAACTGAAGTACAAACCTCAATCGGTTCTTTCAGTCCCAACCAAAGGTTCACAAGACACCTTTCTCTACCTTTTTTAAATGAAATTCCTGGTTTGCTTTACCTTTTTATGACTTAGTAAAGTAAAGTGAATAAATAAATAAATAAATAAATAAATAAATAAATAAATAAATAAATAAATAAATAAATAAATAAATAAATAA
>JBAMHW010000007.1:5602274-5617288 GCA_037177495.1 Rhadinocentrus ornatus | reverse complement strand
CATGAGAGAGCGGGGAAGAAGAGGGGTCTGGGGATGTAAGTCCAGGGGGAAGCGAACCTCCCCCTGGATGGTGAGCTCTTAGCAGCACTAGGCACCCCCGTTTCCCCAAAAGCCCCCCAGAGCAAGGCAGGCCAGGTGCAGCCGCCCTTCATTTGATAAATGTCAGATGTTCAATGGTCAATAAATGCTGCATGTAATGTACTTCTATATGTTGTTCTGCATCATTTCTACTATGTTCTAGGTCATAATACAGTATTCATATTTCATCATCTAACCAAACATGATGACATCTGTCAGAAAACAGCCTGATGTGACAACTGAAATTTAACAGCCAATATTGATCAAGAAAGTTTAATAAAATTGATGATCTTAAAACACATTCATCATGTAAGTCTTTGTGATAAAAGTCCTACAGCAGCATCACCCACAGTAAACAATTAATGAAAATTAATCACTGGCTGTTGTACAAGTTTTTCTTAACATTTTTACATTAGATGATCACCTAATTGTAATAAACAGTTCAATATTTTCTAAAATTTAGACCCTAATAACAAGGTTTCAGTTGTGCCTTCCTTTTCCTGGGACTGCGATTCTTCTGGATGGAGATGTCTGATGTTTTTCCAGGTATCTGTTGGACCCAATTCTCCAGCGTGGGGGACATAGCCCCCAGTGCTCCAATGGCCACTGGTACTGCCGTTGCCTTCACTTTCCATGATTTCTCTAGGTCTTCCTTGAGTCCTTGGTACTTCTCCAGTTTTTTACTATTCCTTTTTCCTGATATTTCCATTGTTGGGGATTGATACATCAATTACTATGGCTTTCCTTTGCTGCCTATCCATGATCACAATATCTGGCTTGTTGGCCACCACCATTTTTTCAGTCTGTTTCTGGAAGTCCCACAGGTACATAGCCCTCTTATTCTCCACCACCTTCAAAGGTTATTCCCAATTGTGACTTAGGGGTCTATACACTATGCCACCAACCTGGTTATTATTTCCATATATTCTTTGCCTGCCGGTATCTTGCAACCTGATGTGAGGTGCTGGATTGTTTCAGGGCCTCTTTGCACAGCCTGCACCCGGAGTCCTGCCTGGTGTGGTAGATCTGGGCCTGTATTGCTCTGGTATTCAAGGATTGCACCTGTGCTGCCATGATTAGCATCTCTGTGCCGTCCTTCAATCCAGCCCTCTCTTGCCATTGGTAGGATTTGTTCATATACGCCACTATAGCTTTCTGTCGGTGATACATCCCATGCAGGGGTTTTTCCTCCCATGATGGTTCCTCCAGCTCCTTCTTCTCCATTTTCCACTGCCTGAGGCATTCACTAAGTACCTCATCTCTTGGGGCTATCGTGATGTATTCAAGGAGCTTGGATGTTACATCTTGGATAGTGGCCTTGATCCTCACTAGTCCTTTGACTCAGTCTTTGCGCTTAAGATGCACTTGAATTTGGCCAGCTTATTATTCCAGCCGGGTATCTGATCACTGGCAGGGCATAGCTGATAAATGCCCGGATCTTGTTGTTGCCATTGAGCTGACTTCTCAGGACTTGACTTACTCATTACAGATATTTGACTGTTGCACCTTTCTTGTGGACTCTTCATGCTATATACAGAGGAGGAGGTGGATAGCACTATTTCCAGCTCATTTGAAAGATGACAGCTGTTTCAATATCTGTTAACACTTAGTAAAGTTTACATGTGAATAAGTTTGAGTTACACAACTCAACACACATAGCTTTAAAGATTAAAACCCAAAAGTAAAATCCTGATGATCTCTTTCATGCTCCAGTCCCTCTTTCTGACAGAAGCGGTCAGTATGACTGTAGCGTGTATCATCATCTCTCTAATTTCCTAACTGATATCATGTATTTCCTTCTTTTTTCCACTTTCTTCCCTTCATTCCTTGCAGTGCTCATGGGGTCAGCACCCTCCTCAGAAACCCGAACCTTTCGATAAACGTGCAGCCGCCCCTCTCGTTACATCCATTAGCAGGTCTCATGGGAGGGATGGCGACCTCTGCTCCGGACAGGTAATGTGAAGAACTGAATCGTGGAGGTGGAGCATTCTCCTGAGTTACCTGTTAGCAGGTGGACAGCAGGGCGGAGGACATTCTAGACCTTCGTTATCTAATCTGTTGTCTTCTAATGAGTCATTGAGATGACTGTCCCTGTTGTGCGGGCCGAGGAGGGGCTGTTGAAGTCTTTGTGTCCCGGAGGCTAATTACATCGTGGTCGTTTAGTGCGGGATGAGGCTCGGCTTCAGGTGGAAAAATTGATCCGTTCGTGCAGGGGAAAGTGTTTGTGCGGGCTCGGAGAGGATCGGGGATTCCAGTTACCTGTGAATCCCCCTGAAAACAGAGCATCCCTTGTTCTGGTCTTTCAGTGGGAGGAAGGTGAGGATGGTGGGGGGTTCGTTTGATCCAGCACATTCCTCCCCTCTCAGGTCGGTTTCTCAGGAGGATTTAAAGTAGAAGCGGCATTCGTCTTACAGGTTTAAAACAGAGGCAGATCATTTGCCACGGTGCTTAAGATTAGATGTCAGGACCACGGACAATCACTTCTCTCAGAGTCAATGTTTCTTTTTTTATTCCTCCAAAAAAAGCCTAAAGATTTTTCTTCAAAAGGAAGGTGAATAAAAACACTTTAAACTTCCCAAAAATGACCACATTTTAAGGATTTTAAAACTAATTATTGCATCCCTAAAGATTATATCTTTGTCTTTCTATGTAAAATGTTTTAAATTAGAAAACAAAGTTTGTCTCCCACACTGGTGAAGCATCTGTAAAGTTAAACCAAATCAAATCATGGATAACAAAGGAGGAACTACCCTTGATGGAAAGCTGACATATCCATCTAAGTCTAAAGACAGTGCATGTGTCACTGGAGAAATATTTCTATCATCAATTAACTGGAAATTCTGTTTAAAATTCAAATGGAGCCAGAAGAGGCATGGAGCAATAGTGTCTTCTTTCCAAAAAATTACGAAGATGAAAAATAAATAAATAAACAAAATCTCAGGGATGTTGGATGAAAATAGAATTAGTGAATAATTAAATCATCAAAATGACTTAAGAGAAAATTTAAAAGGTGAATATGAAATGAAACTGTAGTGGTTCTCTGCCTTGGGGTGGCCTGGGTCCTGGCGGGCTTGTCATTCCCGGTCCCCTGGGGCCTGTGCTCCATGGCCATGGGGGCTCTGGCTGGGGCTTTCCTCTGATGTTTCTGGGTAGATGCATGGCTTTGCCTGTGGTGGACTGCTTCAGTTCTTGGCCCGATGGTGGTTTCTGGTTGCCCGGGTCTTTTTGCTCATTTACCAACATTTACTAACATGCTTATTATACAGTTACTGTTATTCTTCAGATTTATTCACCAAGTTATCTTTCTAGTTGCTGCTGATATTGTTTTTGTTTTTCTCAATTTAATCTTTCAACAGGTGCTTCTCATGATTTTCTGCAAAGGCCGTAATATGTTTTCTGTTAAGTTTCTTTACAGGTGTTGCAGCTGATTGTCTGGTTTTTCTGTCTGATTTTGCTTGTACAGCAGTTATTGTTTTATATCTTTTCTATCTTCATCTCCTTTCTTATCTCAATGTTATTATACTGCATTTATATGAGGCATGGTAGCTGCTTGGTATCTGACAAGAAAGCACTTCAGTGCAGCACAGAAAATCATTGGCTGCTTAAAGCCTTCTCTGAAACATGTATTCCACCCACGCTGTCTCAGCAGAGCAGCTAACATCATGAAGGACAGCACTCACCCTGGAAACCATCTTTTCCAGCTGCTGCCTTCTGGCAGACGCTACAGGTCCACGACAGCACAGACAAACAGACTGAAAAACAGATTTTTTCCCTCATTTTTCTATATGTCCATTTGTACAATCCATGCTCCATTATAACTGTATGGCACAGACTCTTCTTTCCACTACTCATTTGGCACTCATTTGCACCGAAACCGATTTTTGGATTCCACTATTTGTATATTTTACAATTTGACCTGATGTCTTGTAACTGTTTAGGTTACAATAAATTGTTTATTCCTGAATTCAGAAAAATATGTAAAAAGCTTCCCTGGGCAAAGCAAATTTGTTTTCTTTTCAGATGGGCAGACAGACCATCATCCTGCTGCCACGATGCTGGACTGGACAAAAAAAAAAAAGAAAAGAAAAGAAATGAAACTTTAAAAAACTGCTGAAAAAAGTTGAAACTGTGTGAATATTCAGCACACAGAATGGAATATTATCCTCCTCCTTTCCTTTAACGTTTGACCCATTTCATTTCACCTCCTTCTATGTCAGAATCATGTTTTCAGTAGCAGGAGACGAGTGATGGAAAAACTCCCAACATTATTTAAATGAACTGTTACACAGAGCAGCCTCACGGCCAAACGGCTGCGAGCTGACAGCAGCTGGCTGACCTCAGACCTGTTGAAGTGTCCTTGGGCAAGACGCTGAAGGCGACCTTTGACCCCCCGAGGAGATGGACATGTTGCCAGGGTATCAACACTCAAACGCAACACGGAAAAGGAATGCTTGTTGTGAGTGGTGTGAGACACACCTTTATAATTATTTCAGAAGTACAAAGATGCACAGATGGTGTTAAACTCCTGAGAGGAGGTGATGGTGTTTGTGGGTGGAAGTGGAATATCTGGGAGGAAAATGTGTTATACAGAAAGAGGGTGGTGCAGACTCCGACTTCTGCATTATGTAAATCTACTTAGCACCTGATTTGGGATGTCTGAGTGCAGAGTAATGATGTCTGTGGTACGAGAAGAACTGCATGAGCTTTATTTAAGACTTGTTACAACCAGCACCGGGTAGTAATGGGTTTCTGTTAGTAATGGACGGCATGCCAGTTTTGACTGAGAGCTTCTCTTTGAATTAGTCTTTTACCACAAACAGCTACAAAAAAGCAGTACCATGAAAGCAGCAGAGCGGCTCTGTTGTTGGAGACGTTGACCGGAGAAAGTTCAGAAAATGAAGCTGTAGCAGAGGTTGAACTTGAACTGGTGACTCAGAACAACGGGGCTGTATCTGTTGTCCGCAGATACTTTGGCTGTAGAAGGTCAGCTGTGAACCAAACAGCAGTTTACTGAAAATGATGTCCAGATAAAGTTGTCAACAACAGCAGTCTGCTGCACCACCTTAGCTGAAAACATATTTTGGAGTACCAAGTCTCTGAACCAAACATCAGCACCCACATCCTCAGATAAAACTGACAAAGATGAAGGACACTTATGTCAGAGGGGTTTGTTAGAGGTACTGACTGCGGCAAAAAATATCATAATTTTTAAAGCCAAAGACCTGGTTCTGCCTGGTTCTGATCATTTCTAAGGGGAAAGGCTGATTCAGGGAAATTATCAAAACACTGTGGATATTAAAATCTTTTGTTTGTGTACAATTCCCATGACAATTTTCTGGATTTCAGTCCTGAACTCCACTGACAACCTCTGGCAAGTGCTGGACAAGACTTTTTAAAACTTAATATAGACAGAAATGAATGCTTTGATGATGCAAAAGTTCATAGAAACATCATCTCTGTGAATCTGAGCCAGAATCCAAGATAGAAGTAGTCTAATTTTATTGTTATTATTATTATTTTATTATTTAAATTATTTTTGTATACATTTTTTTTTTTAATTATTATTATTTATTGAAGTATAGTATGTAAACATGAAGAGGCAAAAACCAATAATTTAGCTAAACAATGTTCCCGTCTGAGCCTAAAAGCACAATAAAATTATTCGGTCTGAATAAAGTGTTTATTAGTTTTTTAAGTACATGACAGTGCATGCACGCACTCACACACACACACGTAACCTATCAGGCTTCATCCTTTCTGTTCTCCCTGGTGTATGTCACCAGGACTCTTCTCATCTCTTCAGGCAGGGAAAATGAATTATTAATTGGTGTAAATTAGAGGGAAATTATACAAGATTATGCCATATTGTGTCCACGCTAATGTGATGTGGCCCATTTTAATGGCTGGACTAGCCCACATAGTGCTGCCCCTTCCATCCTGTGGACCCCCGGAGTGGCTGCAAACCTGCCGGCGGCCCCCAGGCGAGCCATATGCCAGATTTATGGTTCACATTTGTTTCTGCCGCCGGGAGCAGAAAGTGATGAGAGCTCTGGCCACGATACAGTTCGTCTCCAAAACAAGCTGTCCACCACAAAGGAGTGCAGTAAATATGGATTCCCCCAGGGTGCATTGCTTCATACATAAAAACACACAACAAGTGTGAGAGGAGTGTAGAAGAGCCACTGCACAGGACTTTATCTTTCTGTTTTAACCTCACATGGTTTGGTGTTAAATCAGCTGACTGCAGGTTTTCAGTGGTGTCAGAAGTTATGTGAGGAGGTTCAGTTCAGGTCCACATGCAACCAGCTGGAAAAGCTTTAAACCTGTTCAATTTTCATACAAGTTTTATTCTCCTTTGCTCTTGAACTTTCATATTAATCAGCCTTTAAAGTAAGGAGAATCTAACTATATTCCCACCTCAAAAAAAAAAAAAAAAACAAGAAAGAAAAATGTAACAAATAACAGTAAAACGGAGGATTCTGTTTAAAAGGAACACATGTTACAGTAGGAATTTGGAGCCCCGTTTCCACCAAAAGGTCCGGCTGAGGAAGTGATGGTTTGGTAAACCCTGATCTTGGTTGCTTTTCCACAGCCGAGCGTACCTTCATTACAATCCAATATGGCAGCATTTGTATCGTCTGCTCAGCCAGTCTCTCTGGTTTAAGGAGTTTTTAATTGGATTTTAATGCATTCATATATTTGCCTTTTAAATGATTTATGGGAATCTTTTTACAATCCATAATAGGATTGTAGACTTTTAGTGAGTATAAAGAATGCTTCACTATTATCTCTGACTTGGACTAATAGACCCAATCCTGCTACCTCTTCCGGGAACCTGGTCAAGCAGGCCTGAGCCTGTTACATCTTCTTGGAGCCTGGGCTGACAGGCCTAAAGCCTGCTACATCCTCTTGGTGCTTGGGCTAGCAGGCCTGAGCCTGCTACCTCTCCTTGGAGCCTAGGCTGAGAAGCATGAGCCGGTTTAACACCCCTGGAGCCTGGGTTAAGAGCCCTATGCCAGCTACATCTTCCTGGGGCCAAAGCTAACAGGCCTGAGCCTGCTACGCTCTATATCAGTTTGATTTTTTCGTTAATCATAAGTCTCTGCTGTTTACTGCTGGACTATTCAGTCTCCTGCTGATTTTAAGTTTAATATCCAGTCTTAAAATTGTTCATCTTAATGTGCACAGTTTATTACCCGAGATGGACATGGTCAGAATTTGGGTTAGATGCAGACAAAGTGATAACCTCTGAGACGTGGCTAAATTTTTTTTTATAAAAATACAATTATAGATGATGACATTAATATAGTTGGATACAATATTTATCGTACTGACTGACCTAAAAAAGGTGGTGGTGTAGCCATTTATGTTAAATCAAGATTTGATGCCTCAATTGTTTTGTCTGAGTCTATTTGTAAGCAAATGGAGGTTTTGGCCTTGAATGTGGAAATAGCCAAATCCTTCTCTATGACTATAGTTGGTTGTTATAGACCTCCATCTGCCACCAAGGAAGTGTTATCGTCCTTAAAGCATCTTCTTCCTAAATTAAAATATAATGAGCATTTAATGGCAGGAGATTTTAATTGGGATTGGTTAAATGCAGCTTCTGATGAATTTAAATCTTTCTGCGACTCTGTAAATCTTAGCCAGCTGATCAATTAACCAACTAGGCCAAATCTTAAAAGCCCTGAAAAGTCTAGCATGATTGGTTTAATTTTAACAAACGTTCCTCATAAATTTACAATGATTTGAGTGATGATTGTGTTGTTGCAGCTTGCAGAGACACTAAAATTCCTAAATGTGAATCATGCATTATTTCAAAGAGGAATTTTAAGAAATTTAATAAACAAGCTTTTCATCATAAACTGTCTTTGGTTAATTGGGGACATATAGGTCTGTTGCCAGATGTTGAGCTTGCCTGGAAAGGAAAGTTTTGAGAAAATTGTAAATAAACATTTAAATCAAATGTTTAAATCACAAAAATCCTCCTGACCAGACTTGATGGAGGCTTATTTTTTTTTAAATGGCTGCTGATTTTGTTGCACAGCCTCTTACGATACTTTGTAATCTTTCGATTGAAAGTAAAGAAATTTCATCAGTTGGGAAGTAAGCTTTTGTTTTTCCTCTTTTAAAAGGAGGTGATCCAGCAGTTTTAACCAATGGCAGGCTAATATCAATTTTGTGCATTTTGTCAAACATTTTTAAATGTCTTCTCTGTGATCAACTTAAAGAATTTTTACATTCAAATTAGCTTCTTTCAAAATTGCAATCAGGTTTTAGGAAAAAGCACAGTACTATCACTGCTGTTACAACAGTGATCAATGATATAATTGTTGCTCTTGATAAAAAAAAAAAAAACAGTACTGTGCTGCCTGTCAAAAGCCTTTGACACTATGGACCATGCCTTTTTAAAGCATTGGCTTATTTGCTTGGGATTGTCAGATCATGTAGTTTCTTGGCTCACAAATTATTTAAGTGACAGGACCCAGTGTAATAAATATGATGATCTGTGTTCTGAATTTGTGTCCACAAGGAGGTGCCACAGGGTTCGAAATTAGGACCTCTATTCATTGTGTACATTAATGATTTGGGACAGAATGTGTCTGATGCTAATATGCATTTGTATGATGATGACCCAATTATTTACTGTTTTGGCTCAAATCCTGCTGGAGCAGAAAGCTTTCAAAGTGGTCCAACACACATTTTTGCAGCTTAAACAAATTTGTAATGCTGACAAAACTAAATTAATGCTGTTACCAAATTCTAACAAGGTTCCTTAAATTATCCTCAGTATCCACTCTTGAGGGAAAATTAAATTGAGGTAGTTCATATGTTCAAGTATCTTGGTATCCTGCTTGATGACACTCTCACTTTCAAACCCCATATTGATAATCTTGTGAGGAAACTCAAACTAATTGGGTTTTTTCTTTGTAAACAAATTTTGTTTTTCTTTTGAGGTGAAAAAGTGGCTTGTCTCAACTTTTTTTAATCTGTTTTAGATAATGGTGATCTGTTTTATATGAATGCTTCAGCTCAATGTCTGAGAAAGCTTGACGCTGTTTATCAAGCTTCTTTGAGGTTCATTACAAACTGTACAGCCGTGACCCATCACTTGGAACACTGGTACTCTTTAATCTACAAGGCCATACTTGGACTACTGCTCTTCTATATTTGTAACTTAAACACAAAGAGAAATTTTTATTTGAATGGTTTGCGATTAAATAATCATTTGTTGCTCTCTGTACCATTTGGCCACACTGAACTGGGAAGAAGGGCCTTTGTCTTCTCTGCCCCTTCCACAAGGAACATGATGCAAAAGGACTGGAAATTAACAGAACTTGTTTCATTACATGACTTTAAATCCAGACTGAGAGCACTTGAGACAGCCTCTTTAACTTTTAACTGTTTTTCATAATTTGTAAATAGTTTTAATTGATTGTTTTAACTGTTAATTGTTATTGATACTTTGCTTGTAATTGAAACTTTTTGCTGCCTCAGTGGGACTTTCCTGGTTAAATAAAGGTCAAATTAAAAACAAAAAAACTTTACCTGCTAGGCGGTATATTAGCAATAGATGTGTCAGCTACCTAATAGCATGATGTTGTACATGGAGAACTCTAATTGGATTTCTTTCTAACTCCCCCCACCTTTTCGCACAACTGAATGAGGTCTGATTGGATCTCATCTTTGTAGATTTTTTCTAAGATGGATCTCTGAACATTGTTATTGTTATCTTGATATAATTTGCAGTTAATACTTAAAAAAGAAGAAGAAGATGATGAAGAAGAAGAAAACTTAGGACTAAAGTATCCTTAGACCAACATTTCCCTTATCCGCCTTCTCTCTGATCTGAGATAAGACAGGAGTGAGATGGACTGTCTGGTGTCCTGATGCAGCATCAACAACCTTAAGCTCAACCAGGGTTCAAATTACAGAGGAGCTAAAGGGAGCTTGGCTCCCCTGAAAAGCAGAGGGGAGGGGATTCATTTTTTTCTATATGTTTTGTTTTTATTTTTTTATTTTTTAAGAACACTATTATTTTGGCAGTGTTGTGTTTAATAATTAGTCAGTCAGTCATTATCTGTACCGCTTATTCCGTTAAGGGTCGCGGGGTGAGCTGGAGCCTATCCCACATTGTTTCAGGTGAGAGGCAGGGTACACCCTGGACAGGTCACCAGTCCATCGCAGGGCCAACATATATAGGGACAAAACAACCAATCATGCACACACTCATTCCTAGGGAGAATTTAGAGTCACCAATTAACCTAACACGCATGTCTTTGGATGGTGGGAGGAAACCGGAGAACCCAGAGAGAACCCACGCATATACGGGAGAAAATGCAAACTCCACACAGAAAGACCACCAGCCCCCTACATTCGAACCTCCCCTATCCGAGGCTCGAACCAGTGACTAGTTTAATAATTAATTAAATTTAATTAATGAAATCCTCCAAACGATGCAGGTGATCCATTTTGTTTCCTCTTGCCCCAAGGACAGCAGCATTGTTTGTTTATTGTGTGCTGTGTGCATCCAAACAACAACCACCTGATATGGTTCTTCTTGTAGTTGTTAAAGAACTCTCCATCCCTGTTTCTTATTTAATAAGAAGCATGCCGTAGTAGCAGAAGTTTTTTTGGGCAGTAACCACATTTTTAACTGCTGCGTAAACTAATATGCATGCACGTGCATGTGACTTGCACGCCAGAAAACAAGGCTCCAGATAAAGCCCTGGTATATTTCAAGCTCATCCCTTTCAAGACAGTGATGATAGTGGACTTCAGGAAGGACCCAGCCTCTTTCTCCACTGTCATCATCTCCATTTTGGTGACCTCTGTTAAGTCGTTTTGCTTCCTGGGCACCACCATCACCCAGCAGCTCAAGTGGGAGCAGAACATCAGTTCCTTCACCAAGAAGGCTTAACAGAGGCTGTACTTCCTTTGGCCGCTGAAGAAGTTTCACATCCCACTTAAGCTGATGGTGATCCTCTACATGGCCATCACTGAATCCATTCTCACATCTTCAATATCAGTCTGGTTTGCTGCAGCTACGGCCAGGTACAATGCCAAGTTGCAGCATCAACTCTGCTGAGAAAGTGATTTTCTGCAACCTCCGATCTATCCAGGAACTATCCACCTCCAGGACTCTGATATGTGCATCAATTGCAGCCGTTCCGTTTCATCTTGGACACAGACTTTTTGAGTCCCTCCCTTCTGGCAAAGAGCTTTGTTCCAACAGAACTAGGACCTCACCCCACCAGAAAAGTACATTCACATGCAGACTGAGTTTTTTGTCCATCTTCTACGTCATTTATATGCATATTCGGTCTGTTTTCAAAGAACTTGTAGGTGCATAGCCCAACGCAGCAAACGGAGCAGTACCACTGGTAACTGCACAGTAGTGTTCACGTATAGCTGACATGCGACCAGCGAAAGGAACAAAGAAGTCATATTGTACTTAATGGCTGCAAAAACAACCTTGGTCAACTGCGCTGCCTTTTTTATTATTTCTGAGAATGTCCGTTATCCTGATCCCCTCCACCATCACCATGTTTGCCATTATTTGAGACAACAGAATATAGAGGTAAACTCTGAACTCTACACTGCCCTCTAGTGGATGTGTTGCCTAATAACTGTGCCAATGTAAAAGATGCATGGGGAATGTGTGGGCAGTGATGTTTGACAATGTTTGACATGGACACATCTATTTACAAACATAAAAAGAGCATAAATGAAGCTTTACCTTTCTGACTGGACTCATTTTAGTCTGTTTACATTGCAAATATGTCAGCTGTAATTTCCTTTGAATAACATGATCTGCCCCAACATTTATGTTGTTTAACTCAGCCTTCAACAGTCCATCCTTCCATGCTTGTCCCTAAACTCGAGGACTTCATCTTTTGTCCCTCCTCTAATTTGTTTCTTCAGAACAAGTAGTTTGTTTCTTCTATGCAGAAGTCAACAGTCTCCCATCCTCACCGCATCCTCATCAGAAGAAATCATCAAGCTCCTAGGCTCCATGTCTTAAAAGATATCTCTTGGACCATCTAATAATATATTATCTTTAAGAAAGCTTGATAATAGAGCACTGAGCTTAATAAAGGACATTTAACATCCCAGGATATTCTGCTCAGAAAATGAGGGTCAACAGTTGTACCAGTATATAAATGTTAATGTTTTGTTTTTCACAGTCAGGCAAACCTGAAGTGTCAGAGATCAAAAATGAAGCATCAAGTTCAAACTCAGTCCTCCCGGATGATAATGCTTTCATGGAGGGTCCCCTGGCTAAATGGGTATAGAAAATATTAAGCACTGGAGCAGCAGCAGATGAAGTCCCTGCATTTCCACAGCACTTCACATCTTTGCTCCGAAGTGGCAGAAAGGCTCAGTCATGAATAAGGTCATTACAGCGGGGATGAAGGCATAGGGGTGGAGAGGAAGTGAGTGAGCGATTGCAAGCATCCCACCTTCCTCTTCTGTTCCTCCTGATTAAGATACATCTGGTGCATCTGCTTGCGCCCCGGCTGCTTTGTGCATTTATCAACATCAGTTTAATGAAGTGATCAGAGGCTGAGATCAGACACAGCCCAGAAATATTACTCCATTAGCCTTTCTAAGCTTTCTGCAAACCAGGAAACACTGACCCGGGGCATTAGGCTGGTTTTCTCTCATTGTTTAAAAAATGCCGAAGATGAATATGAGGTATAACTAATTACCTGTCCAGCCTCTCCAAAAACAAACCTTCTTTTCTGAATAAAACAACAATCCTTCATCCCTGCACTTCAAGCACGAGGAGCTGGGAATGCCCCCCTCCCTCCGCAGTGCGGCCTGGCTTTTCTCTTGCGGCAATGATGTTAATAAACTGTCAGCATGTGGCACTTTGTAATTGGGTTTGTGCCTTGTTTAACAAAGAGCGATTGGATAGTTAGGAGGGAGAGCAGCAATCTATCTACCTCTCCCGTGAAATGAGCCGAGCGTCTCATCCATGAATGTGTTGTCCCGGAGGAACAGCGTATGAGAAGTGTCTGTTATCCCTGGTAAATAAACCGCAGCACTGAGGAACTACTCCCACCCTCCACTCCTGACATCATAAAGTCTCTATAATACTGTCATAAACATGACATGTCATACACTGTAACCATTTGCACCGCTTCATTCGGAACAAATGAGCCTGCAGCGCTTATTTATGACGTCTTGTGATTTAGTGACCGAGTAAAATCTGCAGATTCTGAACAGGAACTGCAGGTGGGACACAGATATGTCACATCCTGCTGGCAGGAAGTGAAGGCAAGGGGACTGCTTCCAAACATCATGACATCATTTTTCTTTGAGAATTTCCACAAACAAGAGAGATGTGATCATTTCCATACATTAACCTAAAAGGCAAATCTGTGTGAATCACACACACACACACACACCCACACACACCAGGGCTGCTAACTCTTACACATTGGCCATGAGACTCACTCATTTGAGTGGCTTCACACGCTTTCACGCCACACCTCTGATTTCTCACACTGAAATATACATCGAGAGCAATGCCGGAGTCAATTGTCAGGTTCGGGAGGACTCCCAGTGGGCCACATAACTCTTGGGCCGGTGGGCCGGAAAACAAACAAATAAATTAATAAATTAATAAATAAGTGGGTATGGAAGAACAGGCCTATGATTTGATCTAAGTATCTGGGAAAAATAAACAGTTAATTGATTTGTGGATCAATACTGGAAAATCTATTCATCCTACACCAATATTTATATAACAAACTCTCAGGACAGGTAGGAACTACTTCTTCTTCCGCCTGCCATAGGCACGTGCGAAACAAGACGCAGTGTGGTGTCACATCAGCGCACGGTTTATTCACACAGAAGCACATGTGATGAGTTTGTGATGAGGCAAACTAAAGAGGAGATGAGAAGGAGGACAGGTGCAGCTAGGGAGGAGACGTTACTCTGAGTCTTTTGGTGCTGCAGGCAGGTATTATCAGGTGCTATTAGGTAATATCAGAGGGAGATAATTTAGCACTGAATGTCACAGATTCTTTAGGAAGTGATTTATGTCTGCCTGCTGCTAGGTTTAAGTTTTTGTGGTAATGTTTAAACACCAGGAGTTTCCTGCAATCATAAAATTAAAGCTTCCTGTTTTGTTCAAATGTGCAGTAATAAATATTAGACAGTCCGTAAACTGTCCAGCATCTTATAAGATACAGAGTAGAATAAGTTCACAGTAAGATAGCAGGTACAATACAAAACAAGACTCACGAGTGAATGGCTTATTGCATAACAATCATATATACTGAACATTTCTGCACCACTTTAAAATTGTAACATTTCCATAAACAACCAATTTGTTGCCAACTGTTTGTTGTCACTGTGCACTGCGGAGGAAAAACCCTGAAGATGCCAGTAGTTGCAGACAAGGTCTTGGAAGCACTCTTCTAACTATTCGCAATTGTGTTGCTGGCCTCCTGTAAATGCTCTTGTTGGCATGAGCTTATCCAGGGTTCCAGTCAGTAATGCAACTCGATAATGCGATGTTACCTTGCTAGTAGCCTGGCTTTTCCATCATGCTAGGACATACAGTATGATAGGAACGCGCGGCAGCCATGATATGTACGCGGACGCGTATGTCATTATGGTAAATGGCCCGTATTTATATAGAAGAAATGGTTGATCTACTGGGATCCAAACAGAATAATCTGTCTAATAATCTGAAAAAGAGAAAATATCTAGTCAGCAGCAGTTGTCTGGATCAAAATGTCTTGTTGATAACAACAGGTCAGAGGAGAATAGGCAGACTGGTCAGAGATGATAGAAAGCTAACACTTTAGACCCTTTAATACCAACGTGGCCTGGTTTAACCAGCACAGCCTACCTGAGTATTGTTGCTGACCATGTCCATCCCTTTGTGACCACAGTGTAGCATCTTCTGATGCTACTTC
>JBAMHW010000007.1:5591665-5601886 GCA_037177495.1 Rhadinocentrus ornatus | reverse complement strand
CGACAAACCTGCAGCAACTGTGTGATGCTGTCATGTCAATATGGAGCAAAACCTCTGAGGAAGGTTTCCATCACCTTCTTAAATACATGACACCAATAATTATGAAAAAGGGATCCAATCCAGTACTAGCAGGGTGGACCTGATAAAGTGGATAATGAGTCTAGAACTGAATTGTGCATACAGAAATAATCCAGCAGGTTTCTACAGAATCTGTAAGCATAAATACAAATATAAGTTAACCATAAATAAACAGTAATTAAGGTGTCAAAGTCAGAATTATAAATATTGCCATATATACACAGTCAGAACTGTTTATAGCTCAATGCACAGTTTCTGTGACAAAAAAATCAAACTTCAGTCAACCATCTGCTGTTTTTCCTTTTTGTTTTCATTTTTCAGTGTCCTTGGTGTTGTGGTGTTTACTGTAGATGAATTTAGTCTTTCAGAACAAGTGAGTGATGGCTCAGACTTTTAACAAGTTATTTTCTGCTGTGGTTGCTGCCAAGCAGACAGAATCGTCCGGAGGGACACGAGGCTCATCATCAAGGATGTAGAATCAGACTGGAAAGCTGAGATAAGAAGAAAGTAAAAACTTTTCTGATTTATTCTTTTAGCTCTTCATCCTTTGAATGAGGAGGCTATAAATCAGACAGGAGCGAACAGGAGATGCTTCCAAGAAGTAAATATTGTAGGTGCCGTCACCTTTAACTTTAGTAACTTCAGTGGGAAAAATGCCTCCCTTTCCTCAGCCACAGGCCTCGGCTGCTGACCGGAGGCTCTTGTTGATCTCCATCTTGGTGGCTGCCGGTGCTGCAGAGCGATTGGCTCTGCTGGCTGTCACCTACATTCTGAACAGCAAGCTGTCACTGACAGCTGGCAGACTCATCCTCCTCCTCCCTCTTCATCCTCCTGGCATCGCTCCCACCAGCTGACACTGCCCTGACACTGGCCATGATGCCAGCTCGGTTACATCTCACCCACAAGACATAATGCTGATGTTACTCCACCTCAGCTGCCTGCAGAAGCTTCTGACACCCACAGAGTGTATTCTTGGAAGAATATTCTTGGCGTGTAAAAGATGAAAAACTGTACGTTCAGGTGAGCCGGAATCGCCAGCATTTTTCTTTCCCACGTCAGCTATGATAAGGATGCATCAGGGCTCCAGGGTTGAGATGTCACCTCCAGGAGGAAACCCTTCCCTGCTGTCACCTGCTGCCAACCATTTCCTATCAGCCGTCACCAAGTTGTGTCTGCAGCGGCGATGATGGCAGCAGGAGTGAGGCAGGAGCCGGTGGCTGCTGGATCCATCACAGCAGGAAGTGGCCAGAGGGCGACTCGACTGCTGGAGTAACCTGGACACCAACTGGTCGGAGCTCAGGGAAGTTTATCGGATAATATAGCTCTCAGGAAGCAGTCCTGTACGGGTTGAAGCGCTAAAGGCGCTCGCCAAGATTTTCCTTTGGTTTCCTGTTGCGTTTAGAAAAAGTCAGCATAGTCTCAGCAAGTTTACTGACTTTACAAATATCCCCTTTTTTCTTTTAAAACATTGTTTCATTGCAGGAAGCATGAATTGAAGACATTTGATAGTTTTCTCTTAATTTAATTTTATCTCTTAAAATTAATTAAATCTTTTCTTCTTTCCTGATAAATTGTCATGAAAATGTTTAGATGGGATGTTTTCGGTTAAATCTCCGTCGTCCCATTAAAGGAAGCCTTTGAAACAATGTCAACATTAAACATATGATGATCCAGATGGAAGGGGAGGATGGTGATGATGATGATGTTGGACATGCAGCCAGTCATGGCTGAATCCTGATGGCAGGGTGGATCGTGTATTCCACCACTTTGCCTCAGAGGAAACTCTTATTTAAGTTAACGCTAGAAAGAAAGATCTACCATCCATTAGAGGACGTCTGAACTCTCCAACAGCATTTGTTATATTTAGGTTGGAAACAACATGGAAGCATAATCCATCCTGCTTTGTAACAACAGCGATGCTGTCATGTCAACATGGAGCAAAATCTCTGAGGACACCTTGTTCAATCTATGCCAACAAGTATTAAGGCAATTAATTGATTTGGTGAAATATTTTCACAATGATTGAATTTGTAATGATGAAACTCAACCCAGACATTTTTGTTACAGAAAGAAGACAAATAACTATTAAAATAAATTATATTTTTTTTCATTTAATACTTTTAAATTAATGCTGCTGCTATTAATGTCACCTCCACCGGACACTCACCAACCTCTTTATCAGGCCCACCAACTGGGTTGGACACCCTTTATCTTTCAGAAATGCCTTATTTCTTGGTGTGATAGATTCAACAAGGTGGTGGAAACATTCCTCATAGACTTTGCTCCATATCACCATGACAGCATCACACAGTTGCTGCAGGTTTGTTGGCTGCATCCATGATGAGAATCTCCCGTTCCACCACATCCCAGTTAGATTACAGTGAGCTCATGTCATGTATAAGAAACCAGTTGGAGATGATTTGAGCTTTGTAACATGATGCATCGTCCTGCATAAAGGAGCCATCAGAAGATGGTATAGTGTGTTCATAAAGGGATGTACGAAAGCCTGTTTTTGTGATAGAATGAGGTTGGATATGTGTTCTTTTTGTGGATCTTTGATGGTTTTTCTTACTGATGCATCCTCTGAAAACAACTCATTGGCAGTTTTTCCAGCTTCAGGATGCTGCTGGGCAGCAACAGCTGCAGAAATCTTCATAATAAATGTCATTGTGCCAGACCAAGCCTCTTCTGATTGCTTTCCAGCAGCACGCATTCCTCATTGAGAAGAATAAGCTACATTCATTTACGCCAGTCTCCAAAAGTCTCTAGTAATACCAGTTAGTTGCTTGTCGCTTTTTTGAAAAAAGAAAAGAAAAAAGTCGCAATAGGGGAGTAGAAATTGCTAAATATAAGTCGCTAAGTTGGCAACACTGCACAGTGTTGGTGAATGAGTGTGACCCCTTGAGGTGAGGCAGAATACTGCCTGCCTCACCTGCTGACTTTTCTCTGCACTTTATTGTACAGCAGGAAGTATTCTCTCACACGTACATTAGGACATTACACAGACTGTAGAGAGTCATGGTGTATAACAAATATTTCTGTAAAGTTCATATTGCCGATATGCTGAGAAACGGAAACTGGCACGCCTCGTGCAACCCAGTTTGTATTGGAGCACGTGGTCAGAGGTGAGGCACAGCTCGCTACTGCCTATTTACTTAATTAAATGTCAAAAACATGTAGAGTCATACTGAAAATGCATTTTCAACACAAATCAGTGGAAAATATTATTATTATTTTATCTACTTTTTTTTCTTTTTATATCATGACAGGTGAGGCATTGCCAACAGTTAGGGATTATGATTACTGGATTACTAGAGGCTTACCTGACCACCAAACACAATAAGCAAATTGTGTTACTTTACCAGGTTGTACAGTAACAGTCGTTTCACCTTAACTATTTGAAGTCTACTTTTAATAGTTTAAATGAAGGGTAAAGTGTACAGTAAGAGATAAAGGGACAGTGGGTGACAATATATCGTGGTAAAGATGGGCATACAAATTACTTCAAAAGCCAACCCCAGTTGTGAATAGATGGTGGCCAAAATTCTTCCAGACGTAAACATGTTTTCATCTGCCAGTGGATTTAATGGCCTCAGGTGCAGCAAGGGCTGCACCACAGGGAACTACTACTTCAACAATGTGTACACGTGTACTGTCTTGTTCTATGTGTATTTTAAGGGATAACTTATCCCAAACTGTGTTGTAGCACCTATCAAACAAAGCCAGTTGTTTGTACATTCAGAGATGTTGTTGTAAAAAATTGTGGCACAAATATGGCAGCTGCCATCTATGTGGAACCACACCAGTATGGCCTGCGTTTGAAAGTCACATATAAATAAATAAAATCAATCTAGGTTGGAATAATTCCACTAACAATCTGCTGGCTTTTTGAATGTGGTTTGATTGAGAAGTAAAACTGTGGAAAATGTTGTTTACTAACAGAGAAGCATTAAATCCTAACCTGCATGACAAACTTTGGAATTTTACCACATGCATTTCGGGGAAAATGTCAAGTTTCTACTTACTGTGCACAATTTCATCTTAATTGTAACACTCAAACGTCTTAAAATAACCACACAACCATGTGGCCCTTCCATCATACTCAAGCTGGGCTCTCGGCCATCATTCAGCAGAGGCTCCTTGGGGCCCGGTGGCTCTTCCGGCAGCAGGACAGACGTGGAGCTCATCCAGCTCCATCACTGCACTAATCCGCCATTCTTCCTCTGAATGTGGCATTACCATAAACGCTTGGCAGCAAAAGGAAGCATTGTATTCCAGAAAATCTGTGAACCTCTCAAATGCGCATTGTTAAAATTCACCTGTTGCCTCGGTGATGAGAATGAGCCCCTTCCCTGTGGTCGGGCCCATTATGTAATGTAGTGGACTTGGGTTTCTTAAAGCCCGGCCCCGCAGGCGCGTCCAGTCAGGCAGGACGCCTTTGCATCACGGAGACGAGCTGTGCCAGAAACACAAGGCCGCCATGCATCAGGCTGTTTGCTTTAATTGAATTGTTGTCGCCTGCGGGCGGCTCACAAATGAGCGAGCTTTGCTGTTTTCCTGTTTAATTGTCTCATTTAAATGTTTCGGCTGGTTTGGATTCTGCTGCCGAGAGAGATGACTTCACTTCACCCTCACATCCAAAACCTCTTTGTTCCTGATTCAGCACTGAGACTGGAACCTGATCCGCTGCTTTATACGTAATTAGTAATAAATGAACTAAATAGGAGGTTTATTAATAATGATAATAACATTTTGGGACTTTCTGACAGACACAGAATAAGAAAAGCTCAATATTATTTCTGAAAAAGGTTTCAGTTTTTCCTCAACACTATTTTTTTTTTACTGAGCCTCAAAATTTTCTCATCTTTTATTATTTGCCATCTTCATATAACTTTTATTTTATTTTATTTTGAATTTTTATTTTGTGTCTGCTGGACAGGTGCTGCTGGCAGCCTGTCTGTCAGAAACCAAAAATTAATATAAAATCGATCAGTTTCTCTTCTCACAGGCAAACATTTGCATACAAAATAAAAACTGATGGAGGTGTCTCTCTCCAGCTGTCTCTCCTCCATCTGTACATCAACACACCTGAATGAAGTGTGAAGTATTATACTTCTCAAATTTATATTCTGGAAATTTATTTATTTATTCATTTATTTAATTTTTTTACTTCAGTTCATAATAAACAGACATGCATATAGGTTGTAAGATTAATTGTCAATCACAGAAAAAGTGTCTTTAAAACAAAATGCCATTTCCTGCACAGGTCCTAATCTAGGAGACAGAAAAATAAAAAATAAAAAACACCTAGGGTCAGGAGTAGGCACTAAAATTAAAGATAAGACATTTTTCATTTTTGCATTCATTATAAAACATCACAAAACTTTCTTTCCCCCGAATGAAGTTGATTTTCTCAGGTCAAGTGCACTGAAACCTTTCATTTTGAATTAATTAAGTTGATTACTTGAAGACTTTAAAATAATAAGTACAGGGCAGACTCAGAGCACATTTCCATGAACTGAGAATCTACTTTTACTTTACCATTTTATTTCACTCACAAAAAACAAACAAACAAACAAAACAAAACGTTGATGATCAATTATTATTAAACTATCCATTTTTATGTAATCATTTATAAATTTGGGCAAAAATGATGACCTAAAAGTTGTAAAGTCAGTCATAAAAAAAATAATAATAATACTATTTATACAGGAAGTGCATCGGTGCAAAAACGAATGCAGTTATTTACCTATATTTTCACCAGAATCAGAACCCTCCACCCCTGAATCCCTCATCCTCACAGCTAAGTTGCTTTAAGAAGTTCCAACATGTCAATTAGTCTACAATACGCTGCCTGGTTTGACAACAATGATTTATGATGGAATTATTTTAATTTTATTTTACATCCATAACTGGATAACTGAACATTTTTCACTGATTACGAGAAAAAAATAATGCAGTATATTGGCTGAGAACTCAGGAGGGTTGGGTCAGGAGTTTGCAAGGCTTTGACTGTACAGAGCCTGTGTCATTCTTAGTATTAAAGATGCACTACGCAACTTAAACAAGAAACGTATCCGAACCAAAATAAAAACCAGCACTAACGTCAACCTTGTCATCCTGTCACAAAACCTTGACGTGGATGATGGGTCGATCATCCTGTGACTTTCTGACAGCACATTAGTTTCCTAACAAGTCCACCAGTGACACAGTTAGCAACAGAGGGTTTGCTAATGTATTTATCCAGCTCTCATTTCCTCATTATACCGAGTGATAGTAACATCCTGTGGAGCAAAGTTAAAACATTCAGTCAATATTTGAAGCAAATTTCCCACCATAAAATTGTGTTAACATTTGTAAAACCTTTGGAGTTTTGTAGTGAATCCCTCACGTAATTACATGCTTTCTCCGTAAGACTACAGGTTTTTTTCCTGGTTTGATGTAGTTTTTATTTTGTTGTTCCCATGAAAACTCATCAGTCTCTAAACTTTCCTTATTACAATTAAATCCATCTGTATTCAGAAAGCAGCAGTTCTTGCTCCTCTGCTCAAACTCCAAAGATGAGGAAAAAAACTTGGTGGGACTGAGTCAAATCTGTACTCTTAAATCCCAACGCATTTACTTCAAAACCCTCCGAGATGAGAGGGGGAAAGCAGGGGAGAGTTTTGTTCTGGAAACATACTTTAGAGTCTTTAAAAAGTCAAGGGCCTTGATTAAGGTTTTTCTTGAAGTATTCCATCAAATAACACGTTTCTCTGCTTTTATGTTTCTGCTGTGTGAGTAGAAGTGATGAAACAGGAAGTCAGGGATAAATCAGAGCTTGTTCCGTCCGCCAAATGCGTCTGCTCCGCCTGTGAGATGAAATCCTTTCTATCACCATTTAAGGGCCAAGAGGTGCAGTAACGAGAATTATAGCAGCACTTCATGCAGAGACGCCGTTACTCAAAAGCAGTCGGACGGCCTCCAAGTGGGTCCATCCTTTATACACAGAGGGGAAATTGCGTATTGATTGCAGCCTGTGCATGTTTGGGATTGTGTGTGTGTGTGTGTGTTTCCTAGCAGGATTGTAGGAGTTTGTGTGAGTGTGTGTTTGCAAGCATGATGTCAGTTTTGATGACGACTTAAAAAGTGGAAAACAGAAGGAAGAGATTCACTTTTATATCCAGACACACAGATTTACTTTAGCTTTGAGTGGGACAAAATGCAGAAGCGTCACAGATTATACAGTAAAAACACATCCTCATGATGAGGGTTCGGAGACAACATTGCGTCTAACAGATAATCAGATGGTTATAGAGCCAGCTTTTTTCCCCAGAATTTAACTCACATACACAACATTCAGCTTCTGGGACAGGCTCAAAAACTCTGACTCAGTTATGGTTTAGTGACAAATTCTATAGTTCAATACTGTACGGATGGGATATATTGGAAATTTCTTTCTCTTTATCAATCACCAGAAGACAGAGATAAAAAGCAGGATAATTTTAAATTGTTTTAATCTGTAAGTCATTGATATTAAGTCAATGATATTGATGTTTTTGCACAATTTTCATCCCCTCAGAAAATCAGATTTTCTGAAAATAAAGAAGAGAAGCAGAGCAAATGATATAGGTAAATAATTTCCTTGTATCACTCAAATGCAATGGTTAGAAAAAGTGTTACTTTAAAGGATGACAATTCAAATATTTAAAGACTGGTAAGAAGATAATGTAGAATACCCCTTTTTTAAATGCGACCCAAGCCAGTCGGATGTGTGGTCCGAAATCCGAAACGCGTCTAATCTTTTGCCATGTAATCCGACCTACACGGCATGCCCGACGTTATTTATAAACTCCGTATCTGTAAAGGCGCTCACATTACCACCACTCCTGGTTGCGACTCCGTACTCTGTGCAGACGTTGCTGCCACTGCTCCACAAAATGCCATGACCACAAACTGGCTTTCCTCTTTAAAACGTTGCCACTGAAAATGTGCTCGCTACAGTTGGACAGTAACTTTAAAATAACAACATACGCTCCGTTGTTACCGTCCCTTTATACTTCTGCAAACACGAAGACGTCACACTCCATTTCCATGCATGTGGTACACTTTTAGTGCACATAAGGTTCATAAGGAGATCACGTGCGGATTTATTTGGAAATGTGAACGGACTCTCAAAAAAATTGGATTTCACAACAAAATCTGAATTGAGGATTATGTCCTGCAGTCTGAACGTCGCCTTTTTTTGCCTCGGCCATTGGTCTGTTCATTGTTGTCATGGCTACTGGTGCTGTAATCCTTACTTAAAGGAAGTACTCAGTCCAAGTGAGGAGTAAAAATGGACTACAGGCAACTAAACACTCAGTGTTATCTGAACTTACAGTGGATGTGATCACTAAACTCTTGGTGCACTGAGCTTTTTCATTCAGTGTGGAAAAGCACCTTTCCCATGTTCAACCAGAGAGTGCCAAACATGTGCCGTATACAGTAGGGGACACTCCAGGGTAAGAAATGGACACAGTGACCAAAAGGAAAGTGAGCGGACCAATACACTGTGGAAGTCCGGACTGGTTTGAAGAGAAATTTGCTGTGATGTGTAGAAACGTGAAGAAAAAAAAAAGTGTAGCTGGATGGTAGAAAGAATGAAACTGGTTATAAGAAAAGGGTGTAGGTAGAGTAGAAATGATCTGGCATGCAGATAGTGTGTATGTTTACTCAGCTCTATGCAGTCCAGAATTTATGCTCAAACACCTAGCGGGAGCCACCAGAATATCCAGAGGTACAGATTCAGATGGAGGCTCAAAAGATATTTAATCACATGTCAATTAAATGAGGAGTTATGATGGATATTTAGTCAAGATCTGGTTTTATTCTTCATTTTGATCCATCTTTCTCATCTGCTCAATGTTGGACAGAAAATTCATTTCATTTATCTGAAATGTTTTGTATTTTCTTTCATTTATGAATCGTAATTGATTACTTATAATTTAAATAACTATTACACTAGCCTTTGTTTTGTGTATTTGTTATTAGACTATTTTTTTTTTTCTACTGGTTTCCCATTGTGTGTCAGACTGGTCTGATCAGCCATGTATTTAAGTCTCTTATTTTCCACTTTCTGTGGAAATGCTGTTTATTTTGCAGACCTTTCTGATTAGAAGAAGTCACCTTTTTTGAAGAGTCCTGTGTAGTCCTCCTCCAAGAACCATTTAGCTGAATCTCATTCCCTCTGGTCCCCTGTGATTGGCTCCATCACTTAGTGTAGGTGAAGGACTGTGACTTCGTCGCCTTTGGGGGTTGGAAAATGGTGGGGAGTTACTTTTGGTTGCAGGTTCTTGGTCGATTCCCGTGGTGCGGGACCAGGCTGCTCTGCGGTGGGGGCGGTTCTGGGTCCGGCCCTGTCGGGGGCTGTGAGGGCCAGCGGTTGGGGTCGCCTCGTGGTGGGGAGTAAGGCCACTGGTGGTGCCTGGGTCGGTGGTCATCGGCCCTCGGCCGGGTGGCCGAGCTATTCTTGGGCGGGCTGGGTGGGGGTTCTGGGCTCTGGTGCCTGAGGATGGCCCCCTCTCCTTTCGGGGTGGTGGCTGCCCGCCCGGATGTGCTGCCATGGTGTGGGTTGGTGCATGCTCTGGTGTCTGGTTGCCACCCTGGGAACCAGGGTATGGCCTGGGGGCAGGAGGGGTGTTGGGGTTTGAATGGGGGCTGAGTGGGGTTCAGAGGATTGGTAGGGGGAGGTACTGGGGTGTGAGACAGGGACGTTTGTATGTTGTGTGTGGTTTTGCTTTGGGTGATGGGTGAATATATGTAGGCGTGTGTGTATGCATGACCCTGTGGAGGGGGCCTGGGTGGGCCTGGGGGTGGTGTGCCATGGATCTGAGCTCACCCTCTATTCCCCTCCCGCTCCTCTCCTTTCCCCCTGGGTGTGTGGTGGGTGGGTGCATTCTGGGGTCAGCGCTGATGGGGGGGCTACTGGTCCTGAGGGATGCTGGGGAGTGAGATTGGGAAGTTTGTTTGCTGTGTGTATGTTTATGCAGTGTGTGTGTGGGGATATGTGTGTGTGCTAGGATGAGTGGGAGTGTGCAAGGACATATGTATGTATGTGGGGTTGGGAGGGATCACGTGCACTTGTGTGTGTGTGCGTGGAGGGGGGGGGGGGGGGGGGGCCTG
>JBAMHW010000007.1:5578861-5591655 GCA_037177495.1 Rhadinocentrus ornatus | reverse complement strand
CTCACACCCTCGTCCCTTTTCCCCTCTCCCCCTCCCCCCCCCCTCCCCCTCCCCCTCCCGCTGTCCTCCTTCCTCTCCTCTCATTCCCCCCTAGCATGTGGGGGTGGGTACCTTCTGGGGTTGGTGGCGCATCATTGGCTGCAGTCGCTCTAAGACCCGGTCAAGGGGTGCAGCTGCTCCTGGCCTGTCTTGCCCTAGGGGACCTCCCGGGGAGCGGGGGTGCCTAATGCCACCAGAGGCTCACCATCCAGACGGAGGTTTGCTTCCGTCTGGACTCACATCCCCATGTGAGGGGGGGGGGGGTCTGCCACCTTCCGGGTGGGGCTGGGGTCGTCTTTGGGGTGCGGTACCTTGGGTTCGTGCCTGGGGTTGCTGCTGATGGCCGGGTCTCTAGACGTGGTCGTATTTGCATGATCTCACTCATTACTCCTCATCACTGATCACTCCTTATTCCTCATACTCTGCATTCAGTCACTGAGTTTTCCAGTAGGTTTATACACTAAGAGAGTTTGTATCTGGTTAGTGTTGTGATACCTTTATGTCTTTTGATTTGGTCATTATTTAATCACTGGTAGCTCTGTTTTTCTGTAAAAGCTGTAGGAAATTTTCTGATGTGTTTATGTACAAATGAAGAAGTTTGTTGTCTGGTATTAGTGTGGATTGAAGGGTTGTTGCCTTCTGTCTGTGGTGTTTTTGTCTCCTCTTTCTTCTTTCTGTTTTCTCTTTTGTCATGCCTGCTGGTGTGCTCAGCATCACCAGTTTACTGATTACTGGTTCTGGCACTACATTTCCCAAGATTCCTCTGCTCCTGCCATCATGAACCACACCTGTGTCTCTACATTATGATCCTCACAAGTTACACCTGTCCAACTCTATTTATACCCACAGTTCTCACAGCTTCATTGTGTAGTCTTTCCCTGCGTGTTGTACTGGTTCGCTTGTTTGGATTACATTTTATTAAAGCAGCTTTACTTACCTGCACTTGTGTCCGCTTCTCCGCTAATTCGGCCTGACACCTTTAGCTTCTTTTTGCTGTCTTCTTCTTCTTCCTTTTTCTGTCCCCTCCGGCCAACAAGTAAAAATGTTCCTGTAAATCTGTTAAATTTTAGGCCGTAGGTCCTAACTGTTCACTAAAAACAGGCCAACATTAAACTGGTTGTCATTTTACTGTCAACAACAGGGATGTGGGTGGAGGAGGAGGAAGATGTGACTGACTGTCCTGGGTTTGGAGAATCCTGACAGAGGGACTTAAAATAGCACTACTTGCATTTCTGACTTTAAAATTGTGTCCTTCTGACTCATTTTGATAGTACACCGGCATTCATTTTGTGCATTGCTGGAGTCACTGACCTGCAGCGTCCCAAGGCTGAGAAACTGTACTTCTTGGCTTTTTATTCTGTCCCAGCACATCATTTTTTTAAACAGCATTTTTGTTTACAGAACTATGTCACATGCCAGTAACTGTAAACCAACACACTGGCTATTTTGAACATGTACAATGACAGATTCAGCAAAGAATCCCAAGATGATATTATCTGAGGAAAAGAGGAGAGAAAGAGAGAAAGTGACAAAGAGTCAACATTGGACTGACTTTTACTAGCTGGAGAGAGCTCAGAGAAGAAACAGCATGTAAGATGAATGCTGAATTAGATATAAAGTCATTAGGGGGCAGCTTTGTGAGAAAATATGCCAATAATCAGTGGTTGGACACCAATGGGGAAGTATATAAAATGTCAGCTGTTGGGAACAATGACTGGGATGCTAATAGCATGCAGCCTGAATCTGGTATTAAAGCTCCCATATTATGTAAAATTCACTATGTAAAGGTTTTCTAACAGTCTTATGTGTCCTCATAGCCTGTGTATGAGGCCCAAAAATGAGAAATTTCTGTCACCTCTCGCACTTGCTTGCTCCATTTTGTAGCAAATGTGTGCTCAAACAAGTCTGAGATCACAAAGGAAGAAAAAAAAAACTTCCCCCCCGGCAGTGGATACTGTCATTGGCCCACCAAAAATCCACTGATTTCTCAATCTTTTTGTTAATTTCTGTCCATCTTCCTTGATATTAACCGATCCATTAAAGGTCCACAAACTGCAGAGTCTGCTGTATATATATATATATATATATACTGTATATATATTCCAAACCAAATAAATCTACTTCTAACTTTGCCAGTGGAGTTAGTGATGGTGGAGATCCCACTGAACAGCACCTGTGATTGTGAGAAAGGAACAAAAAAGGAAAATGAAGAGAATATAGAGAGGGGGAAATGAAGCTGGGAAGGATGGATGATGGAGTGATGGAGATATGGGGTGGTTTGAGGGGGTGAATGAGTGGAGGAGTCTGTTTTCACTCTAATCTGTTTACTTTGCAATTTGTGTTTTCAGAGCGAGTCCATTCATTCTGCTTAACCTGACACTTCACTCACCAACAGGAAGTGTGTGTTTGTGTGTGTGAGGGAGAGAGAGTGAGTGAGGGGGGTGGGAGGAGAAGAATCTCATTTAAACCTCCCTCTTATTGAGACGTGTTTGCCTGCATCTAAAAGCGTGCACATGTGCGGCTGCATATGTGTTTGTGTGAAAACTAATTTACATTCTGTCTCATTGTAATGGTGTACTTATTTATTCGTGTGTGTGTTGTCTTATTGTAATTGCATGCGCTTGTGTGTGTAAATGTGCATGTGTGTGTGTTGCATGCGTCATGTGAGCATCCATTAGCAGCGCAGGGTTGGACTGTAATTATTCAGCAGTGAAGTCATTAGCTCAGACAACAGGCTTTGTTTTCTACTTTCCGTCTGACCGCTTCTCATTTTATTCTTTCATCAATACTCAGATCTATGTAAAGGCACCTCTATGAAGTCTGTTGTTGTCAAATAAACATGTATGGCAACTGATGTGTTTCTTTCATGACACAATGTGAAACAAGTTAATTAGCTGTGATAACACCATGTTACGGATTTTACAGGCTCACCTACTTCCAGGGAACAAAGTGGTGATGATGTGAAATGTCTTGAGTATTTTTCACAGTTTAGCCGTAAAAAAGTGAAGCTATGTGATGTCATAGATCATTATGTTATTGTAAAAAGATGTAAACAAACTGGCTGTTTCACTCTATTATAGTCTAAATTCTCTGTAAGAGCCCAGCTTTTGACTACATTCTCACTGGAAGTAAAAGTGGTCCATATCCAATTTTCTTTGCCCGTATCTGATGTTTTATGTCAGGCTGAACAGCACAAATCTGTGTGGAACCCAGTACAGAAAATAGCTTCTTTTCTTCCTTTTATTTACTACAATGCAATTGTATACTTTTATTTTGGAAAAAGGAAATGTGATTCCCTTCTCTCATGTTATTTCCGGTTGAGTCGGTCACGTTGTATGAGAGTAACCTGCTGACTGATTAGGAGTGACGTTACTCCCGCTTCCTGCCAGTGGACTGAATCATGCACTAACTTATTGTTTTTCCAACTCAGAGAGTGAGCGAGACAAACTGTAAAAAACTAAGTTAAGCTGCATGAGTTACTTTGTAAAAGAGAACATGAGCTAGGGAGGCAGTGTAGCCGTGTCTTTCTAGGGCTCGTGCTGTATGGCGTTATTATTGTGCCTCATTCTTGAGCGTACAGGGGGCCATTCTGAGAGCAGACAAATACGTTTTGGAAGCACATCAGTTACATTTTGAGCAAAACGTATTTTTACTAAAAGAAAAATCCAATCTGAATAAACAAAAATTAATTGAGTTGAGCGAGCGTGTTGAGAGAACTAAGAGCAGCAGTGCTGCACTGCGAGCATGTACGCAGGCGTGTGTCAGCGCGCAGAGGAGAGGATACCAAGAGAGCAGATGAATAAAACTGAGAACTTTTTTGTTTTATTTTTTTATCGTGGCGATTCTGCATTTTGTGTGCACTGAATTAATTTTTGTTTATTCAGATTGGATTTTTCTTTCAGTAAAAAACGTTTTGCTCAAAATGTAACTGATGTGCTTCCAAAACGTATTTGTCTGCTCTCAGAATGGCCCCCTGTACGCTCAAGAATGAGGCACATTAATAACGCCATAGTGCTGAAACCTCAACTTGGTGAGTTGAAACCATGTGTGTGCTAGAGGAAACTTGCTAACGCTAATCGCGAGTGAAATTTAACGTGTAAAAAGTACTGGAAATGTTTTTTCTGGTTTCTGCAATAGAGTAATGAAACAATGTTGATTATTTTTATATTATTTTCTTGGCCAAACATAATGTTCATTCAATGTTAATGCACATTTTATTGCTTACTATGTGATAGCTTACAGAAATTCTTATGTGATGCTGAGAATAGTAACCAAACAGGGTTTATTGTTATCCTTTGATCTTGAAAGGAAATATTTTTGTGTGTATTTCAAGTATCCTTTACAAAAGCTAAACGATGGTTTAAGAATTAATTTAATTGGTTAAGGATAATTAATCCTAACACCATGGTTAGTAAAATAAATGGGTAAAGAGGAGAAACTCATTTAATTGTGTTACATGAGTTGAAAAGTTGTTTCATGTAAAACAAAAGATATTTTGAGTTTGAAAACATGCTTGTAAAAACATTACTGTTGTTGAATAGTAATATGGGAAAAATAGATTGAAAATTAAGCTATAGTGTGTAAAAGAAGAAATATTTAGCTGTATACATTAATATTATTATTGTTGTGCAGGCTAGGTTCTTTTGTGACGGTTGAGGAAACTTCGAATTGGATTCTTGAACACCCAATGTTCTCCGGATGGAGATGGCGAGCCTGTACCCAGAATCACGTCGAACTCTCTTCTGAAGACCTCATCTAAAGGTTTAATCAACAAAGTAGTAACCATTCACACCCGCAGGGAGGAAAGGAACTGAACAAAAAGGAAAGTGACTTGATTTAAGTGTTGACTGACAAAGACAAACACTGAGCTCAAGAACTGGGGTATTATTTCTTTTGCTGGCTTATTGTTACTGTTATTTCCATAGTTATAAATGTTAGTTTTGTTCCTATTTCTCTTTATAAATAATTATTTTTTTGAGCCTCGAGCTATTTCCTTTCGCACTCACTTTAATCCCATTGTACCCCTGATGAACCTAGTAGCTGGTCCACCCACACGGTGTCATGGGGGTGGTTGGTTGGGTTGGAAATTGCCTTGGAACTAAATCCTTTCAGGTTGATTGCTGTCAGCTGCAGGAGGTGTGGGGAACTGTTTGGATCCTCTCTCCACCACACCTGTCTTGCATCCACGAATCAAGAGGCTGGGCATATCAACCTGCAGGCTGCAGGACTTCCTTGCCAGATCGTCTGCTCTACTAGACCTGAGAGTGCACCAGTAAAGCATTTGCCAGCCTTTTTCGCCTACCCAGTCTGCCTGACCTCTGCAGTCTTCACCAGCCTTTGCCTGCTCGCCGTGGACCCAGCCTGCCTGATCCTGGCTGTCTGCAGCAGCGCCTACCTGCTCGTCTCTTACCCGGCCTGTTTGATCCTCAGCAGTGTTCCTGGAGTTCTGCCTGCTTCTCTGCTGCCCTGCCTGCTCCCCCACCCAGTACGGAGACCATTGGTTTTCCCTGCCAGTACTCCCTAGTCCTGGATCCTGCACAACCGCAAACCACAGTCACCACGCGGAGAAGACCTGCCTCCTTTGTGCTGCCATACCTGCCAATAAAAAGATAATATAACATCACCTTCATAGTTACAGTGGTCTGTGTCTGCTCCTTGGGTCCATCCCCTGTCCGGCGTTATGACACACGGTTGTAAAGAGTCATAGCATATTCACCATTAATCAGGGGTAACATGTGTCTTTTTAATTTAATTTTTTTTTATGTATATATTATACAAATCAGACGCAGGTCCCTTTCACATGTCCCATATCAGACACATATCTGAATTTTTTTCAAAGCAGCCTAAGTCAGCACGGTCATGTCCCACTTCATCATTAGATAGACATTGCAATTCTGCACCAGATGAGACGAGACACAAACCCAGCGGACTGTTTGTGGCATCACATCTTGTCTTTAGGGACATAGAGTGTTCATACTGGAGCAGAGATCACCAACTCCATATCTCTTTGGCCACTGTCATGCAAGTTTTAGAAGTTTTCGTGCTGCAACACCTGACTCAAATGTATGAGTCATTGAGAAAATTGTAGAGAAATTAACAAGATGTTGGAGAACCATTTCATTTCAGCTTAGTGCAGGGGTGTTTGTTGTTTTCCTGCTCCAACACACCTGATTCACATTAGCTGGATCCAACAGCTTGTTAAGTCAGGTGTATTGAAGCGGAGAAACAAAAAAAAAACTTCTTTCATTACCTTAAAAACTTCAAAACAATAAAAGTAAATGTAGGGAGTGTACAAGTTACAAAACTGGAGATAATGGATAAACCTATCCTGTCCCAATCCTAGCTCCTATCCTGTGGACCTGTAGTGTATACTTTTCTCAAGCCTTTAATCAGCTCTATATATAAAGTCAGCTAAATAAATGCGTTTATGTGTGTGTGTTTTCTAAAAGTCGAGGTATAAATTCTCGTGAATTTCCTCCGTAAAGTTCCCTCTGCAGCTCTGATATCAGCCTCCAATCTCTCTTTGTTTTCCTGAGCTTCCCAGCAGTACAACTGGGCTAAAATGGCCTTTTATTTGAGCCATAACATTTATGTTTTCTACTTTAACTCCAATCAGTCCAACAGGAACCCAGGTAACTTTTTTTCATCAATGTCAGGTGGAAAGTTTGGGGAAAAGGCTGTTTAAAGCTAAAAGAATCCACAGCCTTGAACCAGATTCAGAAGAAATGAATTCAGAAGAATTCAGTAGGATTCAGAAGCGTCTGGATGGCTGACAGCCGCGTCCTCCAGCCGCTCTGTTTATCCATGCTCATGAAGAGAGGAAAACATCCCCCACCCTTCTAACGCCGTGCTGTGACAGGCCTAACAGTGATATGAGGGGATGTGTTATCTGCTGACTTCCAAATTCATAAATCTTTAGGATCAGAAGAAATTGAAGCTGCCTGAAAAGCTTGAAGGGGCGATTGACACGTCTGAGTGGATCTGCAGTGAGCGGCTGTAAACTGCATGCTAATGTTCTATCATGCACATGATCACATGTGCTCATATTCATACAACCTACACAAAACTAAATTTGTACAAGGTTCAATCTTTTCTTTTATACAGTAAAAAGATATGTCAAATTTTGTGTTTTAAATCTCTTCACAAGGAGATTCTAACTGCACATAAACATGTTGCTTTCTAAAATACTTTAAGATGGCATTTTGTAATGTGCAATCCCTGAAGACCCGGGAATTCAGCCACACACACAGAATAAGGGTTTGAACAGAGTGTGATTTATTGAAAACCGGGAGACTGGTGGGGAGAAACAGGATGCAGTCCAATAATGAGTGGCGGGGAAATCCTGAAGGACTGTGAGGTTAGAATCCTGAAAAGACTCCAGATATTAATGTGCCGATCCACGAATCCAAAAAGGCGTAGTCAAAAGGCAGGCAATGGTCCAACACAAAAAAGCAGTGAGCGGTTGGGATGTTATGCTCGAGCAGTTTGCTCGATCACGTGTCGAGCATGTGACACAGAAGTGTTGCGAGCAATGTCTCTGAGCATTGATTCAGCATGCCAAAAGTCAGGTGATAGACCAAACGAGGCCTGGTTACGTCATCAGCGCGTGTCGAGCAGCCCGCGGGAATTTCAAAAGGGCGGGGCTTTTCAATCTGTCCAAACACTTAGGAGATTGTGGGGTGAGAGGAGGAGCTTCTGCTAGCGATTGTGCTACATTACATTTGGAGAACAGATTAAGGGAAAGCATCACATTAGCATTAGCTTACATTAGATCACATTAAGCTGACAAACATTTAAATAGACACACCTAGTGACAAACAGAGAAGAAATTTTACATACATACACTCATACATACAGACAGCACACACATCTTCACAGATATACATATAGTTAGGTAAATATATATGTAAATACTGATAAGTGTAGAGAGTGTTTGAAAGGCTGACAGAGATTGTGTGTAGACTGTGTCTGAGTGAAAGGTGTGTGAGTGAGACAGAGAGGAAGGGCGATGGAGGGAGAGCCAGTGCTACCTAAGCGTGTACGTTCCCATGCATGGGAACACTTTGACTTTATTTCACCAAAAAAAGTCAAGTGTTACAAGCGTACAGCGGTAATACATCGGATGCTGCAGCATTTGCGCTCCAAACACCCGGAGACAATTTTCTCCTGAAACAGGTTTATTATAACCTATTTATTTCTTGTTTAGGTGCAACCCAGAGCACTCTGAGTGCAATGGCAGATGCTACGGTGGAGGTCCAACGTTATCTAGCCGAACCCTACCTCTACAGAGGAGAGGGCTCGCTCGAATACTGAAGGACACGCAAATCTGTGTACCCCAGCCTATTCAGGCTGGCAAAACAGAATTTGCACATGCTAGCCACGTCTATGCCTTGCTAAAGGGTCTTCTCCAAAGTTGGGGAGGTAGTGTGCCACAAGAGGAGCAGACTAAAGCCTAACAATGTTGAATAAATACTGTTTTTAAATAAAAATCTCTGACACATCACAAAGTTGCACAAGCTTCTTTCTCATCATATATTTTGATACAACTGTATAAAATCAGTAACATAAGCACTATCCCTGTTGCGCAAGCACCCCTTCCCTCATACGTCCCTGCCCGCTGTGAGCAGACCACTACTGTCATTACAGAATGGTATACTTTAAATTACGCTATAATTCTGTTACCTAAACAAATGTTTATTTTTTATATAAACGACAGAAAATAAATATTCACTAATGGTAGAATACGTATCTTTTATTGAAAACAAGACGAGACAGGAATGTCAGATGTGAAGTGTCAACGCTGTCCTTCTGATGCATCAGACGCCCACAGCCAGCAGATGGAGCTCTTTGATTTGGTCAAATGGTTCAGAACACTGAGCCATTTTCATGCATTTGGTTCAAAGTTGACTGGATGATTCATGAGGCCTCGGTTTCACCATCTCTAGAGAGCGGACTACTTATCAGGGGGGGGGGGTTCAGTCTGGTATCTGAATCCAGAATAACATATGGCAGGAAAAAGTCTGACGTGGACAAGAGGTCCAGGGTGCGTAACAGGGTTGACAACAGGAATCTGAAACAAGAGTAAAGCAGGATCTTGACAAGGTAAGCAAGTTGACCATCTGGCAGGGAAGCAGAGACTGGAGAGTGAATAAGTAGGGTGGGGACCAGGTGAGGAGATGGCAGTAATCAGGGCCGCCTAGGTGGCCCAGATTAGCCTGATGAGGAGCTGGAGGCTCAGCAGAGCAGCAATCATGACACCTTTGTTCTAACCACAATCATATCCAGAATATAAACAGTATGCTGACAACAAGCATTACACCAGTCTCTGTTTGGTTAATTTGCTCAGTGGTTGCAGCATGAAGAGCTAATGCTGTTTTTCAGTTGCAACCTATAAATTATTCAAGCATAAAAAGTCGACATATAGCGGACAACCTCTTACTAGCAGCCTGTCACTAAGACATATCAATTGTTTCAGTTCCTTTAGTTTTGTCTCTGAAAAACAGCAAAGATAAAGTTTGACAGACAGAAAATATGAGTTCTGCAGCAACTTGGTGATTCCGAAAGAGCTGTTAGCTAAAAAGTTAGCAGTGTGCAGTGTGTCCATAAAACACCTAAGGACACAGGACAAGTAGAAGACAAAAGAAGAAGTTCTGGACTGAAAAACTATCTTAGCAGATGAAGAGGATCTGAAAGTGATCCAGCAAAGACCTGACACACGACCTGAGAGGCCTCTGGACCTTCAGCTGATCCATCTACGGTTGGCAGGACATGGAGAGTAAATTGATTCAGTATCATTGTGTGTGTAAGACATTATTTGTAAACTCTGTAAACAAGTTTGTGAATAACTTTGAATGCTTGCAAATGTGTGATCAAATGCACACACATAACGTGGAGAAATTCAAGCAAAAACTAAATTCACATTTGCCCCAAATCAAAAATGCACAACCAATATTTAAGATTCTGCTTTTTACCTTCAAGTCTAGTAGTTTCTAGAAGTTCTGCTTCTGTGCATACAAACCATTAAATACATGTGCACAAATCCCCTGTTATGTGACAAAACTGCATTCATGCACAGATCACTTTATGAGATGACATTTGAGACTCTATTCATGCTTATGGGAGGCATTGTTTTGTCTGTACATGGTGCATGTAGTACAGGTTGGGAATTTTCATTGGATTTTCTTCTCCAGTTTGGATGACAGCTGGCATCTTACGGACCTGCAGGAGCTCCAGTCTTGGCAAGATTGCCTCACTGTTAATTTGGTGATCAGACTCCTACAAGTGCTTTCCTTGTGCTTCATAGAAATCTTTATTTAACTTTGCTTTTTCTGTGTTTCTAGTGCAACCTTGTCACTCCAGGATTTTGTGCTAAAATCGTGGATTCTACCTCAGTATTTGGACATGTTTCACCAGCTGCCTCCACTTCCTGCTTCCAGTTACCTGCCTGCTCACCCAGATAAATCCTCACTAATGCCTGCAAATCATTCACTTACCCCTCCTCAGGTGGACATTTTCTGAAACACAGTAAGCGCTATTCTGTTCATTTCTGCAATTTTACAACCTCTCCTATCTTCCTAGAGAGAATTCACTGCACTGGAATTTCTGTGGACTCACCTTGCACCAGCTTCTGTGAATAAAACTGTATTTTCATTCCACATATGTATTAGTCTGCTTTGGGTTCCACCTTGTGTGTCGGCTTTCAAAGCCATGACAGCGACTGAGAACAGACTTCATTTAAACGATCAGAAGGTTTATGAATCATCACATTTTGGCTGAAATATTTTGTTTTCAGGTATCAATATTAGTGACTTCTGTTAGATAACAATTAATATATGATACTATTATTTTGTGTGTCCTAAAAAAACTATGTCAATCTGCTGCTTCCTCCATGTCAGACAGCTGGTGGTTCCTGTCTTCTACCTGGTGCATTATTTTCTTGTCTTGTGGTAACAATTATTGAAGATGTTAAAATAAGTTTTATTTTAATCTAAAAATCACTTTTTTAACATGTCTTTACTGAAACAGGACTCCACAAGTCACATACATTTGGTCATTCTACGAAAGTGTACAAAAATAAATTCACAGTGTGAACTACTTTAAGCTGCCCTGCTGTCTGTGAATTGCTTGATTTCTATTAGCAGCTCTTGTTCATTTGTAATCAAACTCGATATTTCATCATGCAGATTGTAACCCAGAAGGAAAGGATTTCAGTAAAAGACATGACAATATTAAATAGAAAACTTTCAGCTGATTTGAAAGCAACACACTGCAGTATCCTGAAGATAAGAAGTCACTTCTTGTTCCAGCTCGGGGCATCACGTGACAGCTGTGTTTTTCTCTAAGGCACTGTGTCATGTAAGAGATAATACAAGAGTCAACACTGAATGGACTTTTACTGATTGGAGATGGCTCGGAGAAGAAAAAGGAAGAAAAGATGGATGCTGGATTAGATGTCGTTAGGGGGAGCTTTAAGGCAGCAGCACGTTGAGTCAGGATTCAATCTGAGATGGAGTGTGAGATATTTGTGTAATCTGCCTCTTCATAAAACGCTAATTTATTTCACTTCTTCTAATTTATCTTGTTTTTCTCCGTCTTGTCTACTCGCTCCCAGATAAAATCCTCCAAATTGCATCACCCTCCCCTATGCGACTCTGCTTCTTCTGTTTTAGGCCACAGTGCAGAGCAACAAAAATAATGATGCATCTGCTATCTCTAAGATTAGAGTTACAACACCATCTTCTAGCCTACATCGCTTCTGCTGTAATTGTTTTATTTGCCTGCACAAAGATGACAAAAATCAGAAAGGTCTGCAGCAGCTTCAGACTCTGCTGACAACACGCTAGCAGCCTGCAGCAGACTTATTTAGAAATGACTGAAAAAAAAAAAAAAAAAAAAAAAAAAAGAAAGAAATGACTGGACCGAGATCAGTGACCCTGCAGGACTTAACTGTAAAATCAAATTACTCATAAACAACCTAATTTAAATTTCAACTTCTTAATTTACTGTTTATTTATATTCCTTTTTATTTAAATTTCCATAATATTTTTGGCTGTTTCAGTCCTCCATGTTGACCCACACAATATTTATCAGACTGTGGTTACTGTGGTTTGGATTAAACCCGCTGCTGTCTGCTTTGCAGAATCTGTCTTGTCCTTCCTTTCATCTGTTTTCATGGAAATTTTATTAACCACCAAAGCATGCTGAGAATCCTTTACCAATGTGTTTGAATAGTTATTTACAAGATGGGTTTTTTTCGAGAAGTCAAAAACGTCACTTTGCTTTTTTTTTAATTTACAGGCAGTTTAGTGTTAATAGGCTTGATAATTACATAAATCCTCCTTCTGGGTTTCACATTCAAAATACCAAGAACGGTCATTTACTGTAGCGTGTTATTGCGCTTCTTGTGGAAAGTATACCTGGTTTTAAAAAACATTTCTTTACAATATCTTTAGTGGTTTCACTGAGTGTCTCATGTACTGGTGCAAATATGTAACATGTTGAACAGCTATGTGAAAATCATCAGCAAAAAAGGGAAGCCTCTGACCTCAAATCAATACCAAAATCAATTTATACTAAAAAAATACATTGCAATATTTTGTGGTGCATAAGGAACAGTTTACTTATTTTCTGTTTAATTTCTACTGAAGCATGTTGGCACAGAATCTAGAAATATGACGAGTCTGACTCTAGTTTGCACTTTGGCATACAAACAAAGACAACATCAGGGTTTAGCTTTTACCCCCATTCTGCAATAT
>JBAMHW010000007.1:5558624-5570309 GCA_037177495.1 Rhadinocentrus ornatus | reverse complement strand
GATAGACAGGTGTTCAAATACTTATTTGCAGCTGTATCATACAAATAAATTCTTAAAAAATCATACATTGTGATTTCTGTATTTTAATTTTTTTTATAGATTATGTCTCTCACAGTGGACATGCACCTACGATGAAAATTTAGACCCCTCCATGTTTGTAAGTGGGAGAACTTGCAAAATAGCTGGGTGTTCAAATACTTATTTTCCTCACTGTAGTTATATAAATGTTGGTGTAGGAGGAATAGATTTTCCAGTATTGATCCACGTATCACTACTATTTATTTTTCTCAGATACTTAGATCCCAGGGTAGGCCTGTTCTTACATATTCACTTATTTGTTTATTTATTTGTTTTACCGGGCCACCGGCACAAGAGTTATGCGGCCCACTGGGAGTCCTCCCGAACCTGACAATTAGCCACTCCGGCATTGCTCTTGATGTATATTTTAGCGTGAGAAATCAGAGGTGTGGCGTGAAGCCACTCAAATCCGTGAGTCTCATGGCCAATGTGTGAGAGTTGGCAGCCCTGGTGTGTGTGTGTGTGTGTGTGTGTGTGTGTGTGTGATGCATACAAATTTGCCTTTTAGGTTAATGTATGGTAATGAGCACATCTCTCTTGTTTGTGGAAATTCTCAAAGCAAAATGATGTCATGATGTTTGGAAGCAGTCCCCTTGCCTTCACTTCCTGCCAACAGGATGTGACATATCTGTGTCCTACCTGCAGTTCCTGTTCAGCATCTGCAGATTTTACTCGGTCACTAAATCACAAGACGTCATAAACTGATAATACCTGATAATACCTTCGTGCAGCACCAAGAAACTTAGAGTAACGTCTGTCTCCTCCCTAGCTGCACCTGTCCTCCTCTCCTCTTTAGTTTGCCTCATCACAAACTCATCACCTCTGCGTCTGTGTTATGACTGATTGTCAGAGGTTTAAGGACGTTTGCGGTCTTAATGAACACATCGAACTGCACATGGTTGCTGTTTGTGAAGCTGAAATATCTCCGCTCATCACTGCATGTCGGACTGATCACTGAGCAGTGAATGAAATGTGTGCTGTTGTAATGCGACACTTTGTCTTGTTTCGCATATGCCTATGGCAGGCTAAAGAATAAGTAGTTCCTACCTGTCCTGAAAGTTTAGTTATATAAATGTTGGCATATGAGGAATAGATATTTCAGAATTGACCTGTACATCACTGCTATTTATTCTTCTCAGATACTTAGATCAAATCGTAGGCCACTTTTTACTTACCCACTTATTTTATTGTTCATTTATTTGTTTTGTTTCACCAGGATACAAGCCCTGGACACCTCAGAGTAATGCAGCCCACTGGGAATCCTTCTGATTAGACACTCCAGCTTTGCTCTGGATGTGTATTTCAGAATGAGAAAAAAGAGATGTGGCATGTAAAGCCACTCAAATGCGTGAGTCTCACGGCAAATGCGTGAGAGTTGGCAGCCCTGCAATGGGAAGGTGTCAGGTATAAAACAATGTGGGAAATGCAATGTACTGCGCAAAAACCCCCAGAAACAGAGATATCTTTGCACGGATACCCTCAGACTTGCCTCATGCATGGTGATATCTGTCGTGGATACTCTCCATGACAGTTTCAGATTTCATGTCCTGAGCATATCAACTCTGGATCTGGGACCACTTTGATACTGATAGAATCTGTAGTTCAGATTTGCCCCCGATATCGGATACCAGTTAAGGACCACATCTGGAGAGTATCACCACACTAGAGATATCCTGACAGGATATTTCAAGATTCTACTCATGTCAACTCAGTTGATTTTTGATGCCAGTATATCGGTCATATCTGGGGTCAGGATTCTGGACATTGACAGGGGAGTGGATTTTTACAACTGTTCCATCCCACTCCCACAGAAAAAATCTTGTCCCATCCCAATCCTTATAAAATTACTCCCTATCCCATCCTGCCCCATTTAGAATGACTCCCGCTTCCATTTTTTAAAATTTATTTAGTCTTCAGGAAATACATTGAATGTTCTTATCATTCTTTTTTAGCCGAGTTGCTAAGTGTTTCTACCTTCTTTTTGGGAAGTCATTTACAATAAAAAAAAAGGTAACAATAAAACCGTACATGGCTTACACCATGTCTACCAAAGTTGAATAAACCCAAATAGAACATATAAAGTTGTATTTCACTCATTTCTAAATGTCATGTTTTACAAGCGGCATACATTGTGTTGACACCGTCGCACTCGACTCTCGTGAAGTTCACTAATATGTCCGCCTTTTCTAACCAGTTCTGCCAACCTAATAGACACGTCATTACTTCTAACTTTGCGTTGTAAATCATCTTTTGCCATATCGGTTTCTCCGCGGGTGTTTGCTAACTCCATTCCTTTTATTTCAATTCCGGTGGGGAAGCAGCGCCGGAAAGCAGTGTTGGCTTCTGGGTTCTTTTTTTACTTGGTTACAGTGTAGGTTCATTGAGCGAAAACTACAAAATGGCGGCGCCTCTCCTTTTTTTTTGTTTGTTTGTTTTTGTTTGGCTCCTGCTCCCGTCAGCTCCCATTAACTTTTTTCCTGTACCGTCCCAATCACGTGAATAATAGTAAAACTGACTCCCATCCCATGGGAATCCCTGAAACCCTGATACTTTAAGATTCTACTGAAGTCAAATCTGGTGATTTCTGATGCCAGTATATCGGTCATATCTGGGGTCAGGATTCTGTATATGTGGTCTGTAACCATATCTGCAGTCCCCAACACAAGTGATATCTGTTGTCCTGAAATTTCAAGATATTGTTCATGTAAGTACACTGGTATTTATTTATGCAGGATACTGAAATTCTAATAAAACAAAAATCAGGCCATTACCTGTTTTGATTGTACAAGTATTTAAAAAAATGAAGCGAAAAATGACCAAATATTATACTCCATAAACATTTTAATAAAAAGCATGCATTCACAGCAAACAATTAAAAAAATAAACACTGCATCTATTTACAGCAAATAAGTTAAAAATAAATACACCATAACCATTCACAGAAAAAAAATAATAAATTACACCATAATAATACAAAATAGGAACTTTTCCCAGGAGGTGGGTCGTGGTTTGTGAAACCAGCACAGTGTCTTGCACATGTCAACCTCGGTTCGGCTTTTTGGCATGTGCTAATGACCCCGGTGAGCCGGGTAGAACGCCACTTTGGTGAGGTGTAATTATAGCTTGTATTTTCATCATTGCTTTCCTCGTCACTGATGAAGTTTGCATTTGCTCCTTTTTAATATGCAAGGTCCTCTCGGTCAGGACTTCCTTTCCAATTCTCACTCATTTTTCCTAATATCTGTGGAACTTGAAACTTTGCTTCCACCAGTTAAATGTAGCACAATGACTTTTTCACATTTTATTTATCTGCTCAATGTTTAAGGTCATGTATCCAAATGACAGAATTCAGTGAGTGTCCCTAAAATACATGTATAACAACAGAAATAGTTTAGCTGGTGATGTATTTTCAACACGTCACAATAGGTCAGGAACATCATCATTTGTGACAGCGAAGTAGTTGGACATTGACAGTATCACAGGAGATCCCATTATCGACCTTTAAGCTTTCATGCGCCCAGGGAAGATATCTAATATATGGAAAGTTTTGTTAGTTTGTGGCGTAACAATGGTTCGGTAATGGTTTAACATGCAGTGGCAAAGGTTTATTGGTTTAAAGAACATGGGGATAAATGGCATTTTGGAAAAAAACAGTTATTGCACAGTCTGGGAAATCATGCATTTGCCATGTTCATATGCCTCTTTCATACCACTGAAGAGAATTGCCAGACAGTGTGCCCATTGTACATCTAAAATAGTCTTTTCTGCAGGAAGGTAAGAAACTGATAATGTGTTGGTAATGCTACCCTCAGCAAAATGCGATTAGCCATGTGCCTCACTCAGCATTAGTCCATAGGTTCACAAAATTGACATTATATCTTGGTCAAAATTGTATAGTAACATTGATTGTAAATATTTGACTTTGCTATCAAAGGGACTGCTCATCTCAAGAATCTCAAAAATCTAAAAAACAAAAAAAACTCAAATCTCAAAAAAAAAGAAAAAGTTTTGTATCCTGACACAATATAAATGCATATGAAGTGTCCTAAGCCCGTATCACCTTTCAACAAGTAAGGCAAATTTGAACCAAATTCAGGATATTTACCAGAAATGGTCCATATTCTTCTAAGACTTAGAGAAATATCCCCTACGCATGTGTCAGGATTCAGACCCTTGTCAGTATCTTGAGTTCACATACAGCCATTTCAGGTCATATCCGGAACTTGTATATGACAAAAATCAGACACCTCTAGTATCTGGACACAATATATGTCCTCATGCAGTATCTTATGTCCATATATCACCAGATATGCAACCGAAAAGGTCCGGCTTCTTCCGGCATTTAGGGAGGTATTCCCTACAGATATCTGTGGATTCTTGCCCTTTTCACACAGTGTTTGTGCAATGATCACACAGATAGGTAGTTTCTGGCTGGTAACACAGATAGCTCTCTCACACACACACCCATGCCCACACACACAAAATTGACATTTCCTTCTTCAACTGCTGAACTGTAATTTACTTCTTTTTTTTTTTCGTTGACAATGTCTTAAAAAAAAAAATAAAAATGAAAATGTTTTTTTACATTTAAGCATGCTTGTAAGGACCAAAATGCAATATAGTATAAATGATTACTCTCATCAAAAGGACTGCTGTTAACATGCATGACTCCTTGACTAGGGAGTCGTCAGATTTTCCCACACGTGAAAGTTTTTGGTCCTAAATTTTGAAGTTTAATACTTGCAGTTGTTGGCCACAACCTATTTTGGAGCCTATTGTCGGAACAAATTCCCTGTTAACACACCTCAGACCACAGGATAATCTTATAAGACTTAACATAATCAACCGTTTGCAATCCTAGGTCAGAAGGGAAGTAGGGGGAGCGGGCCAAAAACAGCCCAATAAACTTTATTTGTGTGCTCTGCTTAAGCAGATAAACTGGCACCAGGTTAAGATCCAGTCCAGACTTTGAAGGAGGAGGGCACCACAGCAGTAACAGATAAGCTCCTTGTGAAATCATGAAAACCTGACAGAGAGCCAATAATTCTATTAAAAGACATTGAGAAAAGAATCTTCTAAAGTTTTGTTTGGGATCGAAAGAAGCTACTTCAAATCATTTCAGAGTTTTAAAATGATCACTTGGTTAAAGGTTTATTTCATTTGGTTAGAGGACTCTGTTAGTTTCTGATATGCTGGGGTTAAATTAAAGCTTGTGTGATGATAAAAGCTATAGCTGCTTTCTGGTGTTACTCGTTAAGATTGCAGTTGCTAAACGAGAAACCGACAACATGTCAGTTGAGCTAAGTACACTACAGTGATAAGTAAAGCATATATCAACTGACACAAATAAAAAGAGAACCTGCTCCATCTTCCTAGGCTAATCTAAGTCAGCAGCTATTGATTCATGATTTCACCCTGTACTCCTGTTGTCACCACACAACTTCCTACCAATCTGGAACATTTTTAGCTTTTAACAAGGCATCATTTTGCACAGCTCTGTCACTTTGGAGCCAAAGTCACTAATAAACAGGTTTTAGTTTAGTTTTTTTTCTTCCAGTCGGCTTCTTCCTGCAGACTTTGTGCTGCTTAGATCAACGCGAGCATAGTTTCAGTGGTGTAGTACACGGCCCAGCCCGGATTCAACCCCTCATTAACGAATAGAAACACCATCCGTGGGGCTCCGCTGTCACTGTTACATTACAAGATCATAAGCCCATGTCTTATTCATGGAAGGGAGATTACTGTGCGTGTACGCTGTTGTGTGTTTGGGAGGGGTTTCAAAGGGAGTCTGCTGGTTCATTTTGTGCTTTATTTTTTTGGATGGGTTAATGAGTCAGACTCACAACGACAGCCAAAGTTCGAGACCCCACAATCACATTAAAGCTGCCAGAAGAAGTCAATTTATTTCTTTCATCAATAGGAATGTCATTTTCATTTTTAAAATGGGAATTATTGGGGTGGAAAATGTTATTTTACTTTCTTTTTAGTAATAAGTGATATTTAGAGATTACGTCCAATCAGAACAAATGTGAGACTTTTTCTAATTTCATTCACAGCTAATTTAATGAAGCTTCCTTTAGCACTTGTATTCATAATGAACAGAAGTGTTTGTGAAAACTCTGTAACTGTGCATTTTGTTTGTTACCAGCATGCATCATACCCCTGCTGCCAGATCTTTGGAAATGCACAGCAGCTTTTATCAAATCCTTTGTCAGGTTTGTGGTGGAGCCATGGTTCTTGTGTAGGGAAGTAATTAGTTTATTGTGGAGCAGGAGACACAGACTTAAAATTGAACAGATTTACATTTTAAAACCAATATTTCTAGTCAAGATGCCTTACAGTTTTGTTTGTAGTCAGAATATGCACTCTCTAGACTCTTACTTCACAAAAGTATACGTTATCCAATATAGGAGACGATAACAGGGCTTGACCAAGCCTTGTCAAAGAATCCTGGTTTAATTGGTTTCATGAACGCCAAGCCAGGCTGTTGAAGAGCAACCATGTAAAGCCAGGTGTAAATAATCCTGCTGAATGCACGTTCCTGCCTGTATTCTAAAGACCATGAGGTTGATCACAAATACAGACTGATAGGGCAAAGTTGCTGCTCCTTACTTTAAAAAAATTTAAATAAAACACAACTACAACCTCAGTGGATTAATAAAGTGTAATTTTATGCAATTTTACTTCACCCCAACTGAAGAACAATGAGCAACTAAGGCTTATAAAGAATTAAATCCTATTGTAGCAATTTAGTGAGAGTTCATGTTTATAAAAAAGAACCATGTAGTGTTGTGTTAGCAGGTATAAATGTTAGCTAAATGACAGGACTCACTGTTATCTTGTTTCATCGAGTTCTGGTTTATGTTAGAACTGTGAGTCTGAGGGGTTACGCAGAGGAGGACATTTCTTCTCTCTAATGTCATTGTTGTCTATGAAGTTTTGGCACGCTAGGGGAGCCAGTTGGCTGTGCCACTCAGTACTATATGGGGAAAGAGAATAATGATTGCAATTCTAAAGATAACAGAAACAGTACTTTATTTAATAATAAATTATACTTCCAATTATGTTTAACTACCAGCACCATTAGTTGATAGTGAAATGTTTCATCCATGTGTTGTACACCACACGTCTGCAAAAACTAATTCTGCTAAAGGAGGTGGAACTTAATATCGCAATAAAAGAGAGAACCCTAAAGAAACTGGACTTGGAAATCCAGAACTAGAACTGGATGTGACTTGTTTCAATGTAAAATATAGTTTAAGTCTAGTTAATAAAAGCTCGGACATCCCGTCCTTTAGTGGCAGCTGTGTTCGCTTTCCTGACAGCCAACCTGCTTTACTGAGGCTCTGGCTGTTTGTTTAATTGTCATTTAGAAAGTTTAAAATGGTGACCGACCTCCAGAAGCTCCGCTGGTCAACAGGAAAACCAGGCAAAAGCTTGGGCCCCCAAGACAGAGAAGGGGGCCCCTGAGGGCCAACCAACTTTGAACCAAGACAGAGCAGTGACAATGTGGAGAGTTTGCAATGACAGTAACTACAGAACTCCCTAACTCCCCCACCTCCACCTCTGGTCTTGCAGTGAGTGGTGCATCTTATGTAAACACACCAGAGTTTCTATCTGGCAGTGACAAAAGAAAGATAGAAAAAACAGGAAGAGACAGTGGTACGTAGTGGAGGTAATCCAGAATTTAGCTCAACGCAGCTCAGTCTGTCCTTATGGGTGTCGACAGGCTGAAAATTAAATCAGAGAACTTGGACGATATCAAACTAAAGCTGTCTAGTTCAGCTTAACTGTAAAACTAAGAATGAATCTGATAAGTATTACTAAAGTTCATGGATGAATTATTGTGTGCAAGTGATGATATTTTATTTTCCATGCCCAGTAGCCTCTATGCTTCTTAAAACTACTCATGTGCTGTTCTAGCTGTAAATGTAGTCCTAAAGGGTCATAATAAAGTTTTTAGCGCATAGATTAGTCTTCTGTATTGGAACTACATTAAATCAATGTGCCCCTGTTTAATTAAATGAAAATAATAAATAATTATGTTAGTCAAATAGGTCCGATCTAATCCACTTTATTTATAAAGCGCAATTTAAAAACATATACATGTCTCCATAATAATAACCAACAATATTGGTTAATAAAATAAATTAATTAGTTGAATAATTAATTAAAAGTAGCACACAAAAATCAATAAAAATGTAAAAACAATAACCAAGTGTTTCTCTGTTTAGCTCCACCAGCTAATATTAAAACGATAAAAAGTGAAAAGCTACCAAATATTTTTAAACTTGATGGTTTCACACCTTTAAAGAAAACAAGTACAATATCATAATAAAAAAAGGGCAATGAAAGCTGGTTGGAGGGGCCCCCTGTAAAGTTTAGATTTGGACCATTGACTCGACTGCTCGACGAAGCCTCCGTGACGTCACCCGTAGGTTTCTGATGAGCTTAATTGAAGCTCATTGGGCGGTTCCAATCGTCAAAATCTTGGCAGCGTCAGGCGTGTCGTCATTCCCGGAAAATCCAAAAATGGGCAAAGAGGTCGAGCTGAGAGGGGGACTGTAAAGGTGGGGGTGAATGATTGACACTCATCAAACTCCAAGCTGCCTGTAGCTATGAGCTAACCCGGTAGCTAACCAGCTAACGAAGGTAGTCGGGCTAAAGCTAAGGCACGCTGTTAGCTGGCTAAAAAACGCATTTGTGCTACACTCTCCCTTCTTAAGAAAAAAATTTAGCTCCCTTAAAATTGTCATTAAGATAAACCTGACCTATTGATCCTAAAATTGATTTTTATACCAGGCTTCAAACATGTTTATTTCTGCTGTGAAGTTGGTCTTTTTAACACGGGAGTCTATGGGATTGACTCTGTTTTGGAGCCAGCCCCTAGCGGATGAGGGGTGAACTGCAATTTTTTGCACTTCCACATAGGCTTAAAATTTTACTACTGGAGGTAGCTGCTTGCTTGACCCACAAAGACCCAAAAATTACCTCTACTGACCTCATAGTATTTATTATTCGGTCTAGTGAAGAGCCTCTAAGGTATCATCATAAATTGTTCGTATTGCTTTAAATAATTATAACTTATTTGACTGTTGTCCAAAGATCGGGTGAGTTTGTTTTGGATTAGCGTTTCACAGTTTTGTTGTTAGATTATTATTTTTAGCTTTGCTAATGCAATGCAGTCAGTCAGGTTTTTTTTTTTTAACGTTCGTTAATTAGGTTAATTATTTATTTTCATTTAGTCCCTTCTATTCTTATTTCTTTCCTCACTGCTCGCCCATTTGTCCTCTTTGTTTCTGGTTGTTTTATGTTCAGACAACGTCTTGGGACAACAAATTCCCTGTGACTCCATTTTTTATCTTGGCATCTTTTTATTTTATGTTTCCTCCCCTTCCCTAGGAGAGATCGCTGTAACAAAGGCTTTAGCAATCTGTATAATTTATGCATTTCTCTACTCCAAAGGTCTGAGCTGACAGCTGAATGGGCTGGAGGGTATAAAAGTTTAAAAGTCTTTATTTTGATCTTTGAGCAAAATAAATAAATAAATAAATAAAAATTGTACAAATAATTTGTTGGATCTTGAAAGCAGCCTTGCATGTTGATTAGTTAATATCAATCATCTCAACAACCACACTGATACAAACAGAACATGTCTGCATATCTAACTTGAGTATGCTCAGCTATCTTTTACATAATTTGCCATGACAGTGACTTTAATCATTGATGGTTGTGATCACAGTTAAATTATGTAAGTTAGTCGTAATTACTGCGCCTAGTTAATTAATTTTATTGCTACATAATTAATAACATAAAATTGAACAAAAATATGGATTAAAATATTTTTAAAACTGTAAAGTCCATGTATCATTTGTTAATTTAATAGTAAAAAAAAAAGCTTCTTTTCATTCTTTTAGAAATCTGATACTGAAAACAAACAACAACCCATGCACAGAAATTTATGTTAATATTTAATTTGTTGTATTTCTGTGACATTCTCTTTCTGCAAAGTGAACATTAGCACTAACTTTGCTGTTGGCATCGCCCGCCTTCCCCCAGCTGGCTTCTGTGTGCTGAGGTCAATATATATTAATGTCGCCTTGATTTCAAGGTAGCTGCTGCTGTATTAGGAGGCTCAGCACGGTGCATCTCGCCACCTGTCTCTGTGAAGGACGATCATCTACCAAAAAGCTGTGCATGTTTTGGGAGGAGCTGCTAATACAGATTTGGGGTCACAAGATAATTTCAAGGGGCTGCTAGATTATTGTACAAAGATATACATTTAGCAAATAAATTTGGAATTTTTTTAGGGCTGTTAAAATTAACGCATTAATACAAAGAGATTATTCTGTGGAATTAAAGCATTCTTCTTTTTTAACACATAAATAAAATTATTACTTAAGCCATATTAAAAATCTGAATCTGTGAGAGTAGCTGATTTTGGGTTGTGTAGCGTCCATGACAGTGATGTACCAAATCTTTAATTAAAATAAAGATTTCGTCCACATCCGGCCTGCGAGCCGTACATTTGTGGCCCCCAAGCTCTGATTTTTTGCATCCCATGTCGTGGAGGTGGTGAGAAGTTGAGGATCCAACAAAACCTCAGTTGATTCCCCAGGTCGACCCCTCATTTTCCACTCACTGCCTGTTGAGAGGAGAGTTGTTATATTATGAGAAAAAAGCCGTACTATTACAAGAAAAAAAGAAGTAATATTGCAAGAAAAAAAGTTGTTATATTAGGAGAATAAATCTGGAATTGCACTAGTTCCATCAATTCCCCCTCCACAAAAGCAGTAATTTCCTCCAAGTCCGTATGCTTCTTTGAGCAGAATATATTAATTTTCTTGCAGATTCTTTTCAGTTCCTGATACTAATGATAATGTGGTGCTGATGTGCCAAAATATTAAGTAGTTCCTGGTTTTGGAAAAACATACTGTATATAATGTTATACACTGCTCAAAAAAATAAAGGGAACACTAAAATAAGACATCCTAGATCTGAATGAATTAACTATTCTTATTAAACACTTTGTTCTTTACATAGCTGAATGTGCTGACAACAAAATCACACACAAATTATCAATTGAAATCAAATTTATTAACCCATGGTTGTTTGGATTTGGAGTCACACTCAAAATTAAAGAGGAAAAACACACTACAGGCTGATCCAACTTGGATGTAATTTCCTTAAAACAAGTCAAAATGAGGCTCAGTAGTGTGTGTGGCCTCCACGTGCCTGTATGACCTCCTTACAACACCTGGGCATGCTCCTGATGAGGTGGCGGATGGTCTCCTGAGGGATCTCCTCCCAGACCTGGACTATAGCATCCACCTACTCCTGGACAGTCTGTGGTGCAACGTCGCGTTGGTGGATGGAGCGAGACATGATGTCTCAGATGTGCTCAATTGGATTCAGGTCTGGGGAGCAGACGGGCCAGTCCATAGCATCAATGCCTTCGTCTTGCATGAATAGCATTGTCTTGTATTAGGAGGAACCCAGGGCCAACCGCACCAGCATTTGGTCTCACAATGGGTCTGAGGATCTCATCTCGGTACCTAATGGCAGTCAGGCTACCTCTGGCGAGCACATGGAGGGCTGTGCAGCCCC
>JBAMHW010000007.1:5504038-5516254 GCA_037177495.1 Rhadinocentrus ornatus | reverse complement strand
TTGACAAACAAATTCGAGATACGAGCTGTGATTCGACCAAACTTTTGTCTTGAGATACGAACAAATTTGTGAGATACGAGCATACGAGCCGCTGCCGCTAAACAAAGACCCATAAAAACAACGTGTGTTTCTGTCTCCCCCACCTCAGCTTCCTGCATCTCACTCAGTTAATGTTTGTGTAGCTCGCAAATTCCTCCTAACTCCTCCGCCTGTTTACTCCACCTTCAACCTTCGTGTGCATATTCTGTTAGCTCTAGTCATCTGATCTCCAAGGTATAGTGAAACCTTTTTATTTTTTTATCATTCTCTTTTATTACTGCATATTTTATATACAATGTTAGTCATTTATAAATACAGGTACTGTACATTTTTCATTTTTAAAACACATAAACAAAACAACTGGAGTGGAATTTCACTAAAGTGGAACGAATTAATGGTATTTCAGTTATTTTAAGTGGGGAAAATTGCTTGGAGATACGAGCAAATTAAGATACGAGCAAGGAACACATAACGAATTAAACTCGTATCTCGAGGTATTACTGTATATAAAATTCTGGTTCTGAAATAATCGTCCATTGTCCATGGATTTAGACAGCTTTAAAGGTCCCATCTCACTTTCTAAAGGTTTACTAACAGTCTTATGTCTCCTCATAGCCTGTATATGAGGCCCGTAAATGAGAAAATTCTGTCACCTCTCGCACTTGCTCCACTTTTTAGCGAATGTGTGCTCAAATGTGTGAGTTTGAGATTTTTCCCTTTGTGACATCAAGAAGAGAAAAAACACTTCCTTGGGCAGTGGATGTTGCCACTGACCCGCCTACCCAGCAAGTTGAGCCTGCCCTCTAAAGTCACAGAGCAGGTGCCAGTGAAAGCTGGATCCTCTCCCAAAGAGGGGTGTGAACAGGCACCACTCATGAACATTTAAAGGTTCAGACACAGAAACAGCCCGTTCTCAGTAGAGCTCACTAGAGCCACTTTTGAAACGGCTGAAATTATGATTTTGGTAATAAGATTTTTCCCTTCAGGTGTCCTTGTAAACACTCCTGGGTAAAATTGAGGTGTTTGCTCTCAGTATATGATTTTGTCAGAGAGCCCCCCTGGTGTGTACCTCAGAGACAAGTCAGATATAGTTGTCACTGCAGTGGGAATGAGAACAGCATGGAGGCCACGCTCTCCTGCTGAAAAATCAACACGTCTAGTAAAGAAAAAAAATTGTTTACTATGAAGACATCATCATTTTCAGACTGATGCTGGACATTGTCTTTTTGCATCATCTTGCTCTGAAATGTTTCGCTCTTCACACCTGAATTTATTCTTGTGGTGCGTTCTTTATCATGACGTATTGACAGTGAGCTGGATTTGTTCTTTACTCCTGTGATGGTGCTTTTCTGCAAGCGTCCCGTTTCCTAATTGCATGACTGTAGTTTGGGAAGAAACACTGATCCGACCAAACACCAGTTTTACTTTTATTAAACCAATCTCAGCTTTGCACTCAAGTTTAATCATTTATTCATATACGTTGTTACATATTAACTTGCTCCTGGAAAAACAAGGTACTTGTGTTCTTTTCTGTTTGAGCGTGTATCTTTATGTAAAGAATAAGAAAAACAAAAGCAGTGGCACATATGTATAAACGGAGAGTAAAGAGCAGAGAGGAGCCCAGTGCATCATGGGACATACCCCAGCAGCCTCAGTCTATAGCAGCAACTAAAGCAGGGGTGTCCAGCTCTGGTCCTCAATGGCCACTGTCCTGCAAATTTCCCTGCTCCAACACACCTGATTCAAATTAATAGCCCTCCTCAAATGCTTGCTGTCAAGTGCTGCCCAAGCAAGCTGACACATGAATCCAATTCTTTTGTGCTGCAGCAGGAAACATCCAAAATCTGCAAGACAGCAGCCCTTGAGGTCTGACTTTAAGACACTTCTGAAGGAAAGGGATGGCTAAGGGTCATGAAGCCATATAACCAGCCCCAATCAAAATGAAAAGAGTAAAGCCTGATTTTAAACGTAAAGAGGACATCTGCTTGCTGAAGCCATACTGGGAGCTGGTTCCAAAGAGAAAGATCTCATAACTGAAGGTTCTGCCCTTTTTTCTACTTTTAAAATCTCTAGGAACCACAACAAAATATGCTGTCTGAGACTAAGAACTGTGGACAAACTGATTAAAAATATTAGCTTAAATATCTCAGTCTAGTCCACCATGATTTCAGATATAAACCAACAATTCCACTGCACCTCAAACACAGTTGTACAGAAACGTAATGTAAAAGCCGAGGGAGCCAGTTTGTTAGCTGGACCACTGAAGAATCCCTTTTTGTATATTTTTTTTTCACTTTGTTCAGCAGCAGCAATGGAGTTTAAACAAAACACAGGGATGCTGGGAGAATTTATCACAGCTGCAGTCACACCATCTGTGTCATCTCAGTCTTCACAGGAGATTTTTTTTCTTATTTATCCTGATTTAAAGGAGTTAAACAACTGCAGACAGTGTTTCCACTTTCTAGTTCATGTATTTTTCCATTTTGAGCAGTTTCTGCTGCTTTCCAAAGGAGACTCAGATAGCAAAAAATGTTTGGCCCAAATTTGGCCTTGACTTACAACATTGACTACATGTAAGGATGGCTGCCAAAACTCAGCTATATAAAATTACCATAAGGCAGTCTTCCCATATTAGGACCCATTCTGGCCCATAAAATACTTGCCCCTATCAACGTCCAGTCTAAAAAATTACATCTGGACTATATGTGGCCCACAGGAGACTTGCCATAATCCAAGCCAGGCTGGCAACTGACATCTGATCCACTTCGGTAACAATCAGAGCAGAGATTTTCAGACATCTCTCCCCTGGGCTTGCTCTTTCTGGGGAATGTTAAAAAAGTTCCCGATACGGCTAAGAAATATCTCTTTAGGGAGTCTTAGGCCTCCTCCAGCTTGGACATGTCTGCAACACCTCCCCTGGGACACATCTAGAGGGCAACCTGGACAAAACCCTCCTGGATGACCCTGATCCCTTCAGGGAGCAGGCTGCACTCACAAATGTTTCATATCATTTCTTATAAAAAATTATGCTCGGATATTCGGACATAGCCTACAAAACCGGAGCTCATCAGGGCATTGATAAATCTGTGGAAGTGCACTGCTGTGTTTTCTGCAGAAAAAAATGTTTTTATTATCTTTGTTATATTTTCATAGATTACTACGGTACACTTTGAAAGTTTTGCTAACTAATAACGTCATCTTTTTTGTTTTAGGGGTATTTGTTTGTTTTTTCTTTACATCATCATGTTATTTTGAAGGAAACCTGACCACTGACTCTTGGATGGTTTCATTTATGTGACTGAAAGATAATCACTGATTTTTAGTAATAGCAAGATATATAGTAGCTGGATGTTAAACAGCCAATGAGGCCCTCACATGAATAGGCTTCGAATTCAAGAGTTCTTGCTCGATTGAATTAACATTATCAGTGGTTGTCAGTCCATTCGCATGGGACAGTGGTCCATTATCATCTATCTATATCACTGATCAGTAATACTAATACAGGAAGAGTCCTGATCCCATTCAATGGGAATCCAGTCCACTGGCAGAACTCATATCCTCAGCATTGTGGCCATTTTCTGGAGAAAAGATTTAAAATTAAGCCATTTAAAGGCTTTTTCAAAGATTATTTCAGGTCTGGGGAGACTGTTGCTAGGTGGTTGCTATGGACTCTGCTACATGTATGGCACATTCCAACCCTGTGTTGGGCTGTCTGCCATCAGTGTGCTGCGTTCCATTTTAATTTGACTGTCAACCTGCGGAATCAGGACTTTTATAGGCTTTGCCACATTTTTTTACAGTTTGCAGTGACATCCAATAAATCACTTCAATATGTTGGTTTTACGTTACAATAAAAACTTGATCTGTGTCCAGATCAAATCTTGAACTATTTCTAAAAAAAAAAAAAGATCAATATGGAGTTACACAGGTTTTCATAGACCACATCCCTCATTAAACCCTGCTCTACTTTCATTTAGTTTTTTGCAGGGAGAGGCCAGATATTCTTTGAAGGATGCTCATTTCTGCTGCTGGTTTTTACAGCATCATTCTTTCAATCACAGACTGACAAGTACATTCGACAAGTTTGGATTTTCACTCAGATGGTGCCCCAATTTACCTGTCAGTCTCCCAGTGCATCAAAAATGTTAATTCTCAAAACCAAATATATTAAGGATCCCACAAGAAGCAAAACTTTATGGAAAAACTTTAATTACAGACTTCATTGCCTTCCTCTTGCCTCATGTTGCTACAGTCTAACTTCTATACCATTTCTAAATAGATCAACTTGCAGAAGTCAACAGAGACTAAATAATTTATGGTCTTGGACAAGTGTGCAGTGTGCACGATATGAATGAATCTGTTCGTTTATTAGCTTTTTATTTTGGCAGCTGCAGCTCACATAAAACAGAAACAGTGGACTGCACCGGCCTCCGATCTTCCTCTTCGCCGCCACTGATGTGTCAGTTAAAGCCTGATGCCTCGCGAGGTAAAGAAGGAGTCAGCAGCGAGGGTGAATGAATGGGTTTTGGCACAGAGGGAGTCAATAGTCTTGATTTGACTCGATCAATTCTTTCTGGTACAGCCTGCAGGCAAATTACCCTTGGAAAAATTAAGGGAATAGAAAGAAAAAATAAATACTGGAGAAAGTGTTGAGGAAGCAGATAACCGAGGAAGAGAGGGAGGAGGTAGTGAGTGAGGGAAAAAAGTTAGGAGGGAGGGCTGCATTCAAAGGATCCAAAGCTTCTCTTTGCTCACATTATCATTGCAGCACAAAGGACCAAATATATTCAGTGGCTTTTCTGTGGCACAAAGCTGATTAGTGGAAGGTAGCCCCCATTGTGAGGAAAATCACTTCCATGGCTGTAAAGCAAGTGATTTTATATCCTTTTTTATTTAAGATTACACAGCAAGTGCCTAATCAGCTGATCCTCAATCATCAGTATTGTGCCTCTTCGTGTTTCCTGTAACCTTCCCCGCTCCCATTGCCGCCTGCCTACCCACCCGCCTAGCTCTGCTGGCTGACAACCCGGCTTACGACGAAGCAGCCAAAGCAGTAGAAGGAAGAGAGAGATGAAGAAAGCGGAAAAGGAAATCACTCCCTAGACAATCGTCTTAAACAGCCCGGCTTCGCCTGCAGGAGCCCCGGTTGCTTCATTTTAGCTCGTATCATATTAGAGCTCTGCAGCCTGCAGGAGGGTGGCGTTGGGATGGAGGGTGCTAAATCAATGATCAATTCCCAGAAAAGAAAAAGAAAGAAAACCTCCAACTGGAGTAGTTCAACCTCACCTAGTAGATTTCAGCAGACCTGGAACCTCCAGAGCATCACCTTGTTGTTCCTTCCAAACATTTTCATCAATATTTTTTTAAATGAATTGTGTAAGTGACTGAGTGTTAAAGCCATGTATTTAAAGAAAATTAATGTAGTCTTTTTGACTACAAACTCTCGGTCATATGTATTCATGACAATTACAGATGAGGGAGCTGGCCCTGGAACAGACAACAGAACTGCAGATACCATACTGGAGATATATCTACACACCAGCCACTTTATCAAGTCCACCTCCTCATCATGTAGACATGGTCAAACGGATTTGTTGAAGTTCAAACTGAGCTTCAGGATGAGGAAGAAAGAGGATTCAAGGGGCAGGAGGAGGGGGCCTGGAGGAGGGACTGGGTCCAAGCAAAACAGTCCGGGTGACAAAGTTCAAGGGGACGGCCCAGGGGCAGAGCAGACCACAGGCACAGTTTAAGCTGGGCACGCAGGAGCTCCGGAGGCGGGACAGACAATCGCTCTGGAGGCAGGACAGGCTCCTCGATGGCGTGGACCACAGGAGGCAGCGAAGGAGCTATCTCTCTGGTGATGCAGACCACAGGCGGCGGAGGAGCGATCTCCCCAGCTGCGCAGACCACAGAAAGCGGAGGAGCATTTCGGCCAAAGACCCCCTCACAGCCAGGGACCAGAAGGGGGCGAGGAGCACAACGGAAAAAGATTTTCTCAGAGCCAGGGACCGGAAGACAAGGAGGACCTACAGGCTGGGGAGGAGCGTCTTGCTCGGAGACAGGGACCAAAGACGGATGAGGAGCGTCTTGACCAAAGACCCCCTCTGGAAACTGTCTTTCTGGAGGGCCCAGGAGACACCACACCAAGACGAGCCAGAGAGCACAGACAGACACAAACAGTCATATCGTCAACCACAGGCGCCACAGCTGGTGGCGACACCCGTGACTCGGATCGTGGAGCTGGTGGCAACACCGGAGACGTGGACCGTGGAGCTGGTGGTGACACCGGAGACGTGGACCGTGGAGCTTGTGGCGACACCTGTGACTCGGACCCTGGAGCTGGTGGCGACACCGGAGACGTGGAGCTGGTGGTGACACCGGAGACGTGGACTGTGGAGTTGGTGGCGGCATCGGATACGTGGACCATGGAGCTGGTGGCAACATCGGATGCGTGGACCATGGAGCAGGTGGCAACATCCTAGACGCAGCCCACCCAAGCGGTTTTGGGCTTATTGTCAGTCTGGAACCCCAGAATGTCGACCGTCCTGGATAATCCAGTGACTCTGGATACTCCACTGGCTCTGGATACTCCACTGGCTCTGGTTCCGTGTCTAATCCAAGGAGACGTCCCACCAGTTTGCTTGAGGTTATACACACTGGGGGCCGTCACCCCTGGCGCCTGGATGACCTCCTCCGTCAGGGCTTTGTGGGAGGGGGCTCAGGGAACCACGGGTCTAGGTCCACTGTAGTCGTGAGACTTTTTGCCACATCACGGCTGAAATACTCAAAAAGAGTCATCATACCATCTGCTGGGTCCATGTTTGGTCAGTTCCTTCTGTCAGGTGTATGGCGGCGGAGGTGAGGACCCTAACGGAGAATTGTGCAGGTTTATTTACCAAAAAACTCAGGACAGGGAACCACACACGATGAGGATGAACCATACACGACAGGGAGTAAACCACATACAGGAGTTAACAAACAAGGATCTGACAGGGAAGAACTGAAACCATGGGGTATACAGTATATATACACACACAGGGGAACAAATTGAGAACAGGTGAAGTGAATTAAAATCAGACCAGGTGAGCTAATGAGCCAGGGACAGAAAACACAGCACATAAGGAAAAACTAAACATGACAAAACCAAAAACCAAAACCATGATCCAACCAGAAACTAAACACCACAAAAAACTAGAAATATGACCAAAACCATGACAGAACTAAATACACCACAAAAACCCAGAAATAAGCCCGTGAAACATGACAGAAATGTATAAAAGACCTGGCTCTTGAACAAAGTGCTTGATTTCTTTGCATATAACTATATTTAACTGTAAACAGTTATACTCTCATTGCGTTACAATGAAAAATACACCTTTATCTTTCATTCCTTCTTTCATACAGCAATGACTGAATGAACCTAGTCTGTTGTACTGTGCCTTTTCACCATTCGATGATCTAAGTATTCTTTACTTGACGGTACTTTCAAGCTTTTTCTACTTGCCGTGATATTTCTTGAAGCACTCAATGTGCAGTGATGCATTGCATTTCTCACAGGCATGGGTGTTGTGTTTATCACAAAAACAACAACTTAGGAACCGATTCCCTGTGTTGGTAGGCCAGCAAGAATCTTCATTTTATCTTGCCAGCTCTTAAACAGAGGCAGTCAGTAGAGATTTCCTTCCATGGCTTAGTGGCTTTGTGCCAAAACTATAACAAACTTGTAAAAGTAAGTTGTATGTAAAGATGTGCCACCACTACTTCTTGGACCTGATACTTTGTGGTTGTTGGACTTGGTCAAAGGAACAACGCTCTTAGTTCCATCGCTTCACAACTGTGTCAGTATACTTCTTTTCCATATTTGTTGCTATAGTGGCAATGCTGTCCTTCCAGCAGACCAGCAGCATTTCTCTTTGTGTTAGAACTTCAGACGTTTCTCTGGGTAACTTGATTAATTCATTCTGGTTTGAAGGGAACATCAAGGAGACAATTTCCCCTCATTGTCCCACAGCTGCCATATCCTCTCTTAGTCATCTCATCCAGGAATGAAAGGGAAGCAAAGAGGTTGTCATGGTAGAATTTACAACCTCGTGGTACCTCACCTTGCTCTGCAAGACCAAGAACGACACTTGGCCCTTGGCCTAACGCAGTCTCTGGTAGGAGCATATGGCGTCCAGCATATGGCTCCATATGATGCATGTACCCACTGAATGAGGCAAGGCTCCAGATCTTATAACCAAAACTAATTGGTTTGCCTTTTATAAAACTGCTTGCATCCATGTCGGCCAAAATATCGTATCATGCTTCTATCCACTGACAGCCATTCTGGATATGGCAGGACTTTGAATGACTCGTTGAGCTCAGTGAAGATTGGTCTAACCTTGAAAAATGGATCCTTAGTGATCTTTGTGTTGTCAACAAAATGCGGTGAGGCCATTATTTCATTGAACCGATTTATCCGCATTGCATTTGAAATGCTTTCATTATGTACATCCCTGTCAAGCAACCATTGCATATGTCTTCTTGGAACGGTGCTGTACCCAGATGCCAGAAGGATCCCATAGAATGTAAGGAGCTCATCCATACTCACATCTAGTTGCTTGTCTTTGGTTTGGGTTGAGTAGAGGTTGGACATTTCAGCTGTGATCTCTCTTAGTGTGGGTGGATACATTAGTAGGAAAAGATCCATTGAATCAGGAGAACTTTGTTTGATACAGTCAGCAGCATTTGTACTGGGTACTTTGTGTTCAGGAATGCTAGCAGTGGCTGGCCTCTTCAATCTTTTGAACACTCTATCTTTATTCTTGACTACTTCAAGCTGTGTCAATGGCCTCTCTGATTGACCCTTCTGATGGCTAGAGGAGCTTGGAAGTTCCTTAGACTTATCCCTCTGGTAGCTAAAGGAGTTTGGCGTTTCTTTGGTTTTTGCCCTCTGGTGGCTAGAAGACCTTAGAAGTTTCCCTGACTGGCCTCTCTGATGGATAGAGACCTTGGAAGTTCTTTAGATTCATCCCTCTGGCAGCTAGAGCCCCTTGGTGTTTCTTTGGTCTTGTTCCTCTGCCAGCTAGAAGACCCTAGAATTTCCCCAGACTGACCTCTCTGGTGGCTAGAGGACCCTGGCTCATCTCCAGCTGAGGATGGTGGAGACTTAGTGGTGGGTAGGGTAAATTCATCAACATTGATTTTCCTGTCTCAAACTTCCTGTTTGATCATTTGTGGCTTTGCTCTTGGCTCTTGTGGCTGCCTGGTATGACTTTCAGAGGTCTTAGAATCTTCACTAGAAACTGTGCCAGGTGGTTGGGGAGGGCTAGTGGATTGGGGGAGGTCATCATCTGTGCCCATAAGTTCGGCCTGTGCATTCAAAATCCGACATGGCAAATGGCCTATCTCCCCCTCATAGTCCATGTAAAGGTGGCTACCTTGAGTTCTTAATTTGAGGAATTGTATCTTAAATTGTGATTCATAGATTTTATTTTGGAACATCCTATAAAACTTGGAAATGTCTTATTTTGAAAGGGCTTTATCTCATGTTAACAACGGCCATTAACGGTGTAAAGCTACTCCACGGAACTAAATTACGGTAATAAGCTTAAGTAAAGACAGTACCAGCTTTAGCACCAGTCGAAAGTGGCAACAAGGTAAATTTAACGACTACATAAAGGCATGTAAAATCTGAGATTAATAAGCTAATGATGTAGGCTAATTGAGGTAGCAGAAGCAATGCCAAACAGAAATGTAACATATCTTTTTGTGTTTAGCTCTTACGTTGGTTTATGACTGGTTCAAGAAAGGATGGAATAAAAAAACACTACAGACCATCAGTTAAGTGTTTATTTTGACTGGGAAGCTACAGTCCATATCTGACTCATCACTATTACAATCACTTAAGATGGCATCTTTCTCATATTTAGGGATAACTGTTATGTCGCATGCCTCGTCTCGGTCATCATATCAAGAACCTCACTTAAAGTATATCTAAAAGAAAGAAAGAAGTTAAAAGTTAGACACAACATGAATTTTCAATATTTATCAATAAGTGTGCACCTAAATGCAATGTACTATCCCACCGGTCACTATTGTGACCGTTAACAGGTTTACTCATTCTGCAGACACACCTAACACACATGAATAAATGCAATAACATATATGTGACCAGCCATGGAAAAACCAGGAACAAGTCTCCCAAGGGGCATTTTGAGTTATTTACAGATTCTAAAAGTGTGGAGTCTAAGCTTTATAAGTATTTATGTATAACACAAAAATATTTGAAGAAGATGTGGCCATTTGAATGTTGACACTCCTCAGACTAGTTTTCTGAGAAAAACAACCCAAAATTTCCAAAGATTTTTAAACTTTCCTGCGGAGCCAGGTCGGGGTGGTAACAAAAGCTGGACTAAGTTTTTCCAAAATGCGCTGTAAAGGCCATGATTCAGATCTCTGGTACAATGCGTCCCTCTTGGTCCATCTTCATTCAAGATGTGAACACACGCAGCTTCCTGAATAGTAATAAGAGCTCCTAGCTCGAACAGCTGCTTAAGTAGCCATCTGCTTTCACTTGAATGTGTTGGTGATTGGCCGAAGATTGCGATACGTTAATCTGCTGTAGTATGCCCGACCCCGAAACCAGGAAACAGTTCCCAGGGGATTACCGTCTAAAACAACTCAAATTCAAACACAAAGTTTACGGTTTTAAAAACCCCCATACTGTTATTTGAAGCATGGAGTGCATTCTTCATATATTCAACTATATTTTGCAAAAGTGTGAAAATCACAAATTTTTCAGAAAAAAGAAATTTTTGGTTTTTTCATTAATTCTGTCAGGCCAACTTGTTCCTGGTTTTCTTGTGGCGCGTCACATATTGTTACTAGACACCTTAAAGATCATATGTACCAAAAATCTTTGTCCTCCCCTGAAGGTGCAACCAGGAAGTAAACAGGTCTGGTCATGTGACAGTTTACTCTAAACACGTAACACTGCACACATTAAATCTAAACACTATATTATTTCATCATTGACTGAAAAAAGATGAAAAATCACTCAGAAACGTTTTTAGAGCTCTGTAAACAAAAATATTTTTAAGGTCACTATTGTGACTGGTGGGGTGAAATTGGTTAATAATGAGTCCTGATCATCTTATTATGGAAGTCAAATATCAGTTTCCTTAGATCAATATTTAGATGTGTTTCTCACTGACATTTCTTTGTGTGATATACTGTATATGTCACTGTGTATTTTCTTTGCGTCTTTTGATCATGTTCTGCATATTGGGCTGCCTAATGTGTGATATGTGCCATATAATTAATTCACCTTGCTTTGCCTAGAGGGTCGGGTGGTACAGTGTCTCTTCTTTTAACTATGCTATGGCTGAGCAGAAATGTCCTGTACAGAGTTTCTAGTCTCTCACAAAGATATATATATATATATATATATATATATATATATATATCAAATCATCTGTCCTGACTTAAATACATATAAGGTTATCAAGAAGGTGCTTTTTACAAGGTGTTAAAAGTAACACATTACTTTTTGGTAAGTAACTTTTTGAATTTAGTAGTAACTGGAACTAGTTAATTTGTTTCTGTAACTAGCGCAACACTGCTCACAGATGTATGGCTGGCACCTAATTGATAGACAGACATATTAGAATGAGATTCTGAAGCCTGGTGTGATCCTGTCTCTAATATATGGGGAACTAACCCCATCCTCAAAGCTGACAACGCTCTCCTCCACAGAGCCAGAATAATCACAAAGTAGAATTTGAGAATAAAAAGAATTAAATGATCTGCAGTAAGTTCAGATTTCTACCCACCTGACATGCTGATCTCACAACTACACTGGCTCACCTTCAACAACTGGTTGATGTCATCTGCTGGTGACCAGCATGAGGAGGAGGCACCATGCTGATGTGGCTATGTGTGGATGTATCACAAGTGTAAAAAAATAACATAAATAAATAAATAACCAGTAGAAAATGGTTTTAAATAACTACAGTGTGTAAAAACAGTTTTAACCACTGTGCACCTTTTGCACTATTTATATATTTTTTATCATTTATTTATTTTCCATCCATTCATTAATTTTTTCATTTTAATTTTTTATCCATCCATCCATCCATTTTCTTTACCGCTTGTTCCCAGTAGGGGTCGCGGGGTGAGCTGGAGCCTATCCCAGCA
>JBAMHW010000007.1:5484641-5496444 GCA_037177495.1 Rhadinocentrus ornatus | reverse complement strand
ATCTCCCGCTCCATCCTTCCCTCACTCGTGAACAAGACCCCGAGATACGTGAACTCCTCCACTTGGGGCAGGACCCCGTTGCAGACCCGGAGAGAGCACTCCACTCTTGTCCGGCTGAGGACCATGGTCTCGGATTTAATTCAATTTATTTTAATTTGTATTGGGCCAATTTATGACATCTCAAGGCAGTTCTGCAGATACAGTACAAGTTCACTGTAGTCCAATCATTATTCATTTCTAACAAATCCATTATATGATGCACATATAATAATTGATTTTTTTAAAACCAGGGCAGTTCAGTTTGGAAGGCCATGAAGGCCACAGCCCTGCTCAATGTTGCCCTGCTCAGCCTGACTCAGGAAAAGGCAAATCTACAACGCGACCTCCAGACTATGAGGGACTGAATTGAATAGCCCTGATTAAAACCTACATAGCTAAAGAAAATAATGGATTAGATCAGGGCTACTCAATTTGGTCTTACAAAGGGCAGCAATCCAGCAGGTTTTCCATGTATTCCGGCTTCAACATACCAGAATCAAATTTAAAGGATCAAACAGCCTATGACAATTACTCAATAATTCGAGTCAAGTGTGTTAGAGCAGGGATACATGGAAAACCCTCGTAGGACCAAACTAAGTAGCCCTGGATTAAATAAGACCTTTCCTTTGATTTAATTCTCCATCCTGAACTACATGAGGAAACAATGGAGAAGAAAAACTCTTGTAATGAGAAGAAAAACCTGCAGCATAGCCAAAACCAGGAAGGGCAGCCATCTGTCTTAACAAAAGGACGAAATGACTTACCTAAAACTTTTTTTGTCACTTCAAGGTTGAATTAGGCTGGAATCAATACTTGTTAGGTTTAGGAAAAAAAGATTATGGTTGGAGTTAAACCTAATGCCTTTTAATGTAGTCCATGTCCTTGCTGTTGTGTGTGTGTCTGGCAACCGGGATCTACATTGGCACCTCATCTGAAATCAGGGGCAGTATATATTCCTGCTCGGCCCTCAGTCATTAGCAGATTGTTGATTTACCCAGTGGTAACAGTGCCTGGCCATTTCTAAAATCGGTTTGTTTCAGTCAATTTATTTCTCTGAGCTTTTGCCAAATATTGTTTGTCTTCTCAGGAACCCAGAACTGTCTGCTGCTGCCTGCCGATCACAGCTACTTCAGTCCTCTGCTCATTTTCATTGTTTTTTTTTTAACCTAATAAGGGACTTGAAAAAAGTTTCTCAACTTGTTTTAAAATATTTCTCACTTGTCTAAAAACTAGATATTTTCTCTTATACCAGGAAGTCTTACCAAGTGTAATTCTAGTACTGAATGGACAAATAATTTTACTTCATCATAGTCTAAATATTATCAATTCAAGTGTTTTATACTCATTTCCAGACAGCTCACTTTTGCAGTAATCCCTCCTGGGTATACTAGAAATATATCTCTTAAGTTTGACACAATTGGCTTTGCATGCATTATAAAAGGAACCATCAACCTCTGGCAAGTCAGTTGTAGTCTTCCAGTGACATGATCGTTACAAGTATGTAATATTTCCCCAAACTGAGCCTTCAGCTATTAGCTTCTAGCTGACAACATGGTGTGAATAAACAAAGAGAACGTTGTCATTTTGCATCATCTGGGTCTTCAGTGACACTTCTGAGACACTGAAAACAGCTGACCTGGAATCTGACCTCATCTGTAAAGTTATTGACTGATTTTGAGTAACATAAGCAGCTGTTTGGAAGCTTTACAAATACATCCTTAAACAGTTCATAATTATCTTAACTCGAAGTCACATCTTCTTGAAACAAAATCATAAGTGGTAGCTTCCAAAGGGCCCCAAAACAACCACATTTACTGATGCACGGAATCTCTTTTTTTTACCATGATTTTTCTACTTGATCCAGAATTATAACAACGGGAAGGTCAGTTTTTTAGAAAACTCTTAAGAAATCTTTGTCTGCATTCACACCATCTAGATGTTGATATTCTCATTTTTAACTTTTCAACAATTTTTTAACAGTCACGTGAAAAATTTAGAATAAAAGCCCTTTATAAGATGGTTACGTGACTTTTGGCAGCAATGGGAAACTATGGTTACAAACAGCCCTTCATGTCTTCTGGAAGTTGTGCCCTTCAAACTGAAAGTTTTCTCCCCAAAACACTCAATTTTTTTATATTCCTGTGCCAGATTGATGTCCTTTTGGCATGTATGTCCCTCACTATGATCTGTGATCCTTATAAATGTCATTGTAAAAGTAAATCCACCCATCTAGTTTTTACTGTGTTGCTCCTGTATGAAAGGCTACATTCTTACACACTATTGATTTAGGAAAGAACTCAAATGAATGAATCTCTTCCAAATATGTTATCATTTATGGATTAGTGTTTCTGTCTAGACACGTCATTGACACACTACATAGAATTTCAACCCATCTTTTTTGAAAACCTGGCAACTAATTAGACTTCAGGGTATCTCAATGGGTGGAGAATGTGGCCCTCATACAGAAACTCTGACATAGTTGGCCTGGGTTCAAGTCTTAGCTTGGGCTCTTTCATTCCTTTTCTTGTCAACCAACTTTCAAATAAAGGTCATCGTTGCCCAATATTGAAAATGAAGCGATCTTTAATGATATTTTAACCATACTGTATCTGCTGCCTCATCTGATGTTCAGTAACTCTACATTTACCTCACTGATGCTGGTGTGTGAAGTCTGTTTATTGTCATTGTCAAAGTATGTGATAAGGTGTAATATTTTGAGATTATAATGATGTCAAACAAATTGAAAATTGGAAATAGCTTTTTGAGGTTGAATTTAATATCACTAGAGGGCGATGTCCAGAAAATCTATGGCCATGACAAAACTAGAGCTGGGTATCGATTCAAATTTCAATAATCGATTTGATTCCGATTCTTAAGATTTAGAATCAATTATCAATAGGGTTGATATCGATTCATATTTCACAAATCTATTCGATTCAATCCAATCTGTTCTGATCCAATATCGATTCAGGTCAATGTTTTCACAACATTATTTTAGCTATTACCTGAATTATATTACGTTGTAGTTCTACAACATATTATTCTAGCATTACATTGACATTCAATCGCAATTTAATGAAGTATTTGTAGTTAAAGATGGCTGTAAGCATCCAACAGAGGACACCAGAGGAGTATATACCTGCAGCAAAAGACTGCTTTGGGACACTAACCTGGTGCATTATTAAAAATTTGATATTAAGAATACAAATGCAAAAAGAAAAAAAAAAGAATACAAATGCAATTTTATTTCAACATAGGGCTGGTTATTGTTACTAATTTCCTGAATTGTTTCAATATTGATTCATTTACAGTTAATTATGTAACACCACTTTTTTTTTTATATTAAAAACATTTTAAGATAACTTTTTAAAAAATATATAAAACACTAAGTGCATTTACTTGACAATCAAAAATGTAATAATCTGTTCTGACACATCTACATTCTTAATTTATGTAGTACCATAACAATACAGTGTTTCCCAGATTCAGAGCCAGAAATGCTGTAACGGGGAAAGAAGAAGAAAAAAAACACAGGACAAAATCAAGGTTAAACTAAAAAAAACGTTTTGAGTCGCTCTAAATGTTCATTAAGTTCAGATATCAGATAATGTGCTGATGTTAACACAACTTACAAAGATTATTGAATCCATTTTAACTCGCAAAACGAGTTTAATAAGCTGTGCACATTCACGTGACAAGCGTTTAGTTATCGGCGTAACACCAGCTGGTTGCCATATTTATCGACGCGTGCACTCTGTCAAAACCTCTGTCAGAAACCTGTGTCCGCATGTGTCTGTGTGTGTGTGTGCGCTGACTGGCGTGGACACAGAGAGCAGCCGTAGCTTTGAAATGCCGTCATGTAGACCAGATAAAAAGCATCAGACTGTTTACTGTTTGACAAAGGACAAAGTGTAAACCTGTTGATATGTAAATAAATGTAACTTTAAATGAGCATTTCGGATATGTTTTAAACAACGTGCGCGGTGACATCACTTCCTGTTGAACATGGTAGTGACCGTTAGAATTAGCTGATAATATGAGTGCCACGATCGTAGCGTTAGCTGCTAATGTGAGTGGTAATATGCTGCAACGGACTTTCCAGGTGAATGTAATCCACACTGGTGAGTTAAAACATCTGAACATTATCTCGGTAAGAGGAGCTGATTTTGGACGGAGACAACACTGGAAACCGGTTGTGTGTTTATATGCTAAGATCTCGCAGAACCACATGCGAAGTAGGGTAATGTTACTGGAAATGAGGACATATAAAAAATCGATCTCCAGTTTTATGAATTGATTTTGGTTTTATTTAATTTGAATCGATTAAAAATTGATGAATTGATTTTTTTAACCCAGCCAGAGACGAAACCAAAAAAAATGACTTTGTCACATCGCTTTTGCAGAGTTTTGCATAATACTGAGATTTGTGAGCAACTTAAAAACATTTGGCAGCAGTTCGCAAACTTCACAACTGGTTGCTTGACGTCAGAAGACTCACATTTTGTTTCAAAGCAGATTTGGGTGTTTTACCTCAAACAGTTCAAATATCTGAACATTATTTCCTTTAAAAATACCCCATCACTTTTCCCTCTCTCCTCCTCTGCCCTCTTGGCTCTCAGCTCATCTGCTTCATGCCCCACTTGACTCTGATGATATGAGATCTTAGTCCCCATGGCAACCGACGAAACTCGTAACCATCTCCACTTTCCTGTTTCTAATTCCTGCCCCTTTCATTTGCATAGAAATAACATTTTGGGATGAATGACTGGTCCCCTCCAGTCCCAACCTGTGTCTCTGTGAGTGCTCAGAGCATCTTATTTGTGTTGCTACCTACCAGTATGAGGGTGAACATTTACGTCGTGATGTGAATGATGAAGCTGACAGTGGAGAAGAGCCCGATCTGATCTCTGTGAGTGTTGGGCCTCATTTTAATATTGCCTTAGGCCATGTATTTTTATTACAATCATATTTCAGCAAACAATCTCACCAACAAATGGGTAATGATATAATTAACCTACGGGGGGGATGGGGGTGGGGGGTGCCCTCATAGCCAGGACGATGGGTTTAATTGAGGAGGCTTCAAAGCGAGGCCGGCCAATCAGTGGGGTCGGAGAGAAACGGGAAGGCAAGCGGAGCAGCGCTGCCATGCACCGAACGCAGGCAGCACCAAGTTAATGAGTTTTTAATGACATTAGCTCTCAGGTCCTGGTAGTGCTGAGCTCTATGTTTTACATCTAGGTCAAACTCGAACTATCAAAGGGCTTCATTTTCAGTAAAAAGAAATTTTACTTTATTTTTACTGCAGCTTTTTCACAGTAAAGATATTTTTTCTTTAGACAGAGAAGAAAAACAAAGACAACTAGGATAAATTCAGATTCATGCAGTAGCCATTTATTTTACTGCAGTACAAACAACCTAAATCCACACAAGCTCCTGCTGTTGGGACTTTTTGTCTTGTACACTGTTAGTGATAATAATTCTTACCCTTTCCCCCTTAGCGCAGTGCTAATGGACTACCCAAAGGGCTCCTGCTCAGTTTTCCATTAAAGAATAAGATTACTTACAGCAGTAGTAAATAATCATCTAAATTAGCCTTATTTGCTGCCAATGGCACTAACCAAAAGGTTTTTAAAATTCTGTTTTGTACAATGATTCAATGGGGGTTATTAGTTAATCCAAACTCCCTCAACAACTTATTTTCTTAAAAGCTTATAGGGGTGCACTTGGTTCCCAGAGGAATAAGCTTAATGGGTTTGATGATACCTCACCTTCTCATTAGTAACACATTAGAAGGTGGGAGTTGGGAACAGTTTACAGTTGGTTGAACCATGATATTGCTACTTAGTTGTTCTTACCTGCTTTTATCTAAGGCCATGTTGACTTTAATCTAACTCTATTAATCTATTTTTTTCCAAAATTGTAATTTTGGTGTCACTAACATGGCCCAATCATTATTATTTTGTGTAATCAACTTGATCCCTGTTCTTTAATCCTTTGACTGCCAGCTCTTTGGTAAAGCAAATTTTTCAGACATATTGAATCTTTAATACATAATCAATCTTTATTTGTGGATATTAACTTACCTGATTCACCTCCACCACTTGGATGGGTATGTAATGCCAAAAGTGTTTGTTGTCCCATTACTTTTTCAAGTGACCTTTTCACTTCTCTTTCTATATTAATATATTTTATCTTAACTATTTTTTTAAAAAAAAGGTTCTTATTACTATCATCCAAGGAAAATTTTTAAATTCTTTCTTAGTTAGACCATTAAAGAGTTACCCTAAACCTCCTTTCCATATCCACCTCATCATAAAGGGCATTAGAATGCCACCATTTTGGTTGCAAATGCAACAAAAAATGTGTTGATAAGTTTAATTCTTGTTTTATTTCTTGTTTGTTGTTCTTTGTTCACTCCCTTCTTACTCGAGCTCAGGAAAGAATGACACCATGACAAAAAGCCAGTTAAAGGGAGAGGGTCTTCTCCTCTGATTGGTCCTGGTCAGCAGATGAGTGTTGTGTGTTGGTTTGAAATTGTGTCCAGCACACCTTACACATTGAACATGATGAAGAACAACACAAACAAGACACACAGTGGAAACTGGAATCAATTAAAAAACATAGAATAGCAAGAAATATGTGGTTCATGGTGCCTGAGGTTAATGAACAAAAAAAGCTGGATTAGAGCTGAATGCATTTTGACCCCTGCAGCCCCCGTCTGGGTGATGTCACCTAAACTGACTGAGCTCAAGTCTCCTCCAAAAGTTCAGCAATGACTTTGAAGCTAACAGAAACACTTGAGTTAAAAAAACAAACAAACAAAAAAACAAACAAAAAAAAGATTTCTTATCTGTTCCGCCCCTTTAAGAGAGTCGAGGGATTACTAAGGATTCTGTGCTATTTATTCTTGTTTTGACTTCTCCAGATTCAAAGTGTTGTTTTCCACTCTACATTCACATTTTCCTGATTTGTACCTAAGTGGGACATAAGCCAGTAAGTTAAGATATCTTTTGTGTGTAAAACTTTGAACTGCGATCAATGCTAGCGCAAGTCTTAGCCCATATATGGAGTTTTCAATGTAACTTTAGCATTAAGCTAATTGTTAGTGTTATAGTTAGCTCTATGGTCTGTAAGTTTTTTAGTGCAATGTTAGCATTAATCTAATTTTTTTTTTTGTTTTGTTATGTATCTTGATGAATGATTTGTATTTAAAATAAAGAGACCAAAGTGTGACATGTCATTTTTCATTTCTGTATTACAGTTTCACAACTCTTCCAAGTAAAGCCTTTAAAAAACTCACCTAGTGACTCCTGGACGTTTTATTAGGAAACTGTTTAGCTATCTGCCAAGCTAGAAGTCCCATCTACATCCTGGTGAGGGCAGAATAATATCAATTTGCTAGGTATTGGGTCTTTTTAGGTCTTGTTCCCTAGGACTTACAGACATCTGGAGAGTCATTTTCCTACCACAGAGACAAGACCAATAAAGAAGAAAAATTTCAGATTGCAAACTTTAGAACTGAACACTTCTTATTTTAGAAGCACCAAGTCTGTTCTCAGCCTTTATTGGTCATAGGTGCCACTGTGTTGCAATGGTTAGCACTGTCCCAGAGAGTAGACTTCACATTTAACCTTTTCAATCCAACCACGTTGCGGGTGATAGAAAGTGACATGAACAATTTGAATTATTGTGATCCTCAACTATTCATGCTACCGACTAACTTCTAACGGATTCTGAAAGCTGAGAAACTGAGCTTTCCAGTGATAAATTTTAACATTTTCTAGAATTTAAAGGGGAGGAAAAGCTTTAACTTGTCACAACTTGTCACTTGTCACAATACTTGTCAAATGATAAAAAAAAAAAAGTGTGTCCAGTAGCCTACAACATTCAGCAATTCTACGTCCAAGACTACATTTAAATGCAGCACATTTTTGTACAGAAAGTTTGAGCTCCCCTCCCCCACTAAACAAAAACAAATGGGAATCACCATAGCAGCAAGTGATTACTCATATCCTTTTTCATTTAAAATTTCCATCATGGCCGTCGCTATCAACCCTGTTTAATCTTCAACGGTGTATAATTTCTGATGAGAACTAATCAACAGGAGCATAAAGTGAGGGTATTTCTATAATTCAGCAGCAATGGGAAGATGTGGAAAATGCTGCCTGGTCTGATGAGTCTACATCTCAGCTCCACATTTAGATGGTAAAGTCAGAATTTGAAAGCATGGATCCATCCTGCCTTGTATGAATCCTTTAGGCTGCGAATGGTCTTATGATGTGGGGGATATTTTCTTGGCCCACTTTGGGCCCCTTATTATCAACGTGGCCTGGTTTAACCACCACAGTCTACCTGAGTATTGTTGCTCACCATGTCCATCCCTTCATGACCACAGTGTATAATCTTTTGATGGCTACTTTCAGCAGGATAATGCACCATATCACAAAGCTCAGATCATCTCCAGCTGCTTTCTAGAACATTACAATGAGTTCACTGGACTCCAACGGCCTCCACAGTCACCATATCTCAGTCTAACAGAGCAGTTTTGGGATGTGGTGGAACCATAGACAGTATATATAAGATGGACGGAGCCTCCATGACATCACCTGTAGGTTTCTGAAGAGCAAAAGTGAAGCTTGTTGCGCCTTCTGACCATTGCCATCTTGGCAGCGGCACGCCTGCCGTCGCTCCTGGAAAAAATACAAAAATGGGCAAAGTGGCGGAGCTGGGCCAGCTCAGATCTAACGGTAGCTAACCGGCTAATGAAGGTAGACGGACTAAAGCTAAGGCGCACTGTTAGCCGGCTAAAAGCCGTGTTTGTTCTACACTCTCCCTTCTTGCTGCGGATTTTGGATAGCTTTCAATCAAAATGACATGCCCCTAATTATGCCGAATTTTAAGATTAAATAACATCCAAACGGATGACAGTTGTCATAAAGGTAAACTTGACCTAGTAATCCTAAAATGGATTTTTGTACAACTTTTGTACATGTTTATTTCTGCTATGAAGTTGGTCTTTTTAACATGGGAGTCTATGGGTATTTTCTCTGTTTTGGAGCCAGCCCCTAGCGGATGAGGGGTGAACTGCATTTTTTTGCACTGCATAGGCTTTACATTTTACCACTGGAGGTTGCCGCCTGGCTGGAATGGGAGATTCTCATCATGGATGTGCTGCAACTGTGTGATGTTGTCATGTCAACATGGAGCAAAATCTCTGAGGAATGTTTCCAACACCTTGTTGAATCTATGACATCAAGGATCAGTTATGAAGGAAAAAGGGTGTACAGCATGGTAAGTGAAATATTCAGGCTGATGTTTACAGATGGCGTAAACACAGTGCAGAAATTCATGAGGTTACTTTTGCACTGTCACAGAACAAAACATCTGAGAACAACATTGATCTTCCACCTTCCGCACTGACTTCTCTCTAATTGTGTGTGAGTGCTGCTTTCTGATAGATAATGGTGAAAGTGTGGTTTTGTCACTGTGAGTGACTCTGCACTTACAGCCAGTCATACAATCCATTATTCATGATAAGAAGCAAGAAAACATACAGCAGCATTTATATTGCTCATGTTTAGCTGTTAGCAACCTCAATGAAACCACGTCCTGCAGAAACATCTTTAGGCCTTGTTTTTCTCAATGAGTCTTTAAAGCAGCTAATATCGCTGCTGACCCTCCTGTTTAGCTACCACCCCACCACTGTGGGGACCATTTTGGCCTGCGTTCAGAGCCGTGGCAGCAGATAGCAGGAAGGACCCGGTGCTCTGAAAGCCCTGCGGGGTCACAGCAGCCAAATGCACCCAGTGTGGAGACAGAGACGGAGGGAAAGTCGACTGACTGCCTGCCTAAAAACGTCTAATCTCATAAGAAGTCTGCTGACTGCTGACTGGGGAGCGCCAGGACGCCAAATACAACTTTAAAAGCTTTTCTTTTACTTTTGCACTCCACATCCCTTTATCGCAGTCAGGCCATGTGCTGCAGGCTAAAAGGCGAATGCTCCAGAAGTCGCCTGGCAAGAGACCCCAGTGGAATCATGAGAGAAAAAAGCATGTGTGCATTTGTGCTGCATGTTGCTTTTTCTTCTAGTGTTTCTGTCAAATAAAACAACGCTAAATATTTCATATTATGTATTTGCTCTGGAATAATGCCGCTTTTGTTTTTACATTCTTTTCCCCACTGTCGTTAATATTAAAGGGGGCTGCAGCAGGAACGTCTAAATTGATGCATTGTGTGGGCTGCGGGTCATGGAGGCACATGAAAACAGCATTGCATTCAGCACACAGCATGAGGAAAAGACTTGTGTAAGGAAACAATGTGAATGCTGCTGGTGGGAGATGGCAACTTCAAACCCCACTTCACTACATGCACATCAGTAAATATTCATGTACTGAATTAACATAAACTCATACAAACAGCTGAACTTAAAATAGAACTCTCAAACAAGTCTCGTTCAATAAAACTACATACCCCAATTGTTCAACTCAGCATGTAATATGAAACCGTGTGAAAAAGCAGAGAACATACTGATAATTTACTGGTTTAGTTTCTTTGCTGGTGGAGTAATTTTTTACCGGTATAAGCTTGACAAAGGATTGTTATTCAAACATGTTAAAGCACTATAAATGAGGCTACTATTCCATCAAGTTTTACGTGCATATCTTTTTTAGTCAGTGGCAGCCCAAAGACACTGCAGCTGAGAGAAGAATAAATTAACTGATGAGGAATCACAGTTAAGTTTTCTCCTTGAATCACCTTAAAATCATCAGTTTCATTGTAATAACTTTATTTCTCATCCAAACAAGGGTTTTGCCTAACTAATTCCAGCTGATATTATTGGCTCTACTTTTTCCCACCCAACACCGGTGGCTTTATGTACAAAATGTGGTGTACGCTCTTTGTCATGGCAAAGTTCAGCTGTATCAGGAGAGAAATGACTATGGTGCCTCACACCAACATCATAGCTGGCGTATGCATGTTTCTACAGCTGCTGATGCTTTGGTGACATTTAGAGGTGATGCTGGGAAACTGTTGTAATAAATAAATGTGAAAACAGTCCTCACGCTGAGTGATCTGCACATTAGAGACACATGAACAATTAACACTGATTAGCATTCAAGTGTCTGCAATTGCATGAGTGGTTATAAAAGCATGCACAAAGTGTTGCAAAAAATACCGTTAAAACCAATGGCTGCTTTAGCAGTTTTAAAAGACGTAACGAGACACAGGATTTACTGGCACACAATGACAATTGGCCACTTTAGGTTCCTCCTGGAACTGTGCTCAGAGCTGCGGCCGGCCTTGGAGCACAACGCAGCGAGGAGCCAAGTGCTACCTGGTCCCAAACCGGTGCTGACGACACTGGGGTTCCCAGCAACCAGGGCATTCCACAGGGAGCTGGCACACCAATCGGGACTGTGTCAGCCGAGCCATGCCAGCCATGTGGGATAAAATATCAGCCAGGAATATGAAATTCCCATTAAATGCAGCTGAACAGGTCAACATTAAAGCACAATGTGCAGCAACAGACGGTTTTTCTAATGCAACTGGAGGTATTAACTGCACACACACACACATTTATCCACTGCACACACACACACACAATGCTATAAAAATGCCAAAACATGATGAATTTGTGTACGTCAACAAGAAACATTTTCATTCAAACGATATGCAGATCTTATGTGATGCCCAAATGCAGTTAACCAACGCTGTGGTGAGATGGTCTTTGCACATTAGGCCCCAGCTTTTAGTTTATATACTT
>JBAMHW010000007.1:5467019-5484541 GCA_037177495.1 Rhadinocentrus ornatus | reverse complement strand
ATGCCCAAATGCAGTTAACCAACGCTGTGGTGAGATGGTCTTTGCACATTAGGCCCCAGCTTTTAGTTTATATACTTAGTTCACAATAGATGTATTAATACTTTTTTATAAAACAAAGCCAATTTCAGCTTCAATTACTGTTTGCTACAATAACTTCATACAATAAACTGAAGGGAGAACATTTGCCTGCGGACATCCTTGCATAGACGTCTCTTTTACATCACATCTTTTATACGTCATGAAAAAAGGCGCTTTTTTCCACGTTTGACTTTTCAACCAAATCACAATGTTGCTTAGACGTTGGGCAAAGTCGTCTTTTCAAAGTTTTTTTTAACAGACTTGTGCTGGGTGGGTTTGTTTCTTGCTAATGTGATTGGTTGTTCCCACTTTCAATCCTGCTTAAATTGGTGCTGGCTATTGGCAGAGAGCAGTGGTTGTGACTAGGGCTCCTCGATTATGGCAATAATGATAATCACGATTATTTTTATTTAAATTGAGATCTCGATTATTTGACACAATTATTCATTATTCACTTTAATTATATGGATTATCATTATTTTCATTATATTTTATTAATATTCAGCCCTCCATGAACGTGATATTCAGTTTGGCTTGTAGTTAACAGTTCTTCCAGAGAAAGTATTAGTCTTCTAGATTATGGTTGAAGATTTATTCGTCTTCTCTTAAAGATACTGTAAAACTGTAACAAAATGAAACACACCGTTGTTACAAATAAGACACTATTGATAACAACTTGAATCAGTATTTGAACAAAACATGATAACAATAAAAGCCACTAGCTCAATGCTAACTCTGAATGAGAATTCCCATAGAGATGTTGATAGAGTTAGCCTTTACGCTGCCGTTCAAAGAAAAACATATAAAAGGCACAGTAACGATTCTACCTCTTTAGAGAACGTAAACTCAGTTAGTCCAAACACTTACAGACATGAGTTTCCTGTGCTCTGCTGACTTGAAACCTTTAGAAATTGAGTTTGCCGTCTGCCAGCAATTTCTTTTTACTGTTTCTACATATAATATATATATATACAACATGCAATTGCGTCTCCCTTCCTGCTGCAGCGGTGTGTCTGATGGAATCGGGAGAGAGCGGGTTTTTTAAAATGAGAGAGAGAGAGAGAGGCAGCCAGTGTGACATTTAAAGCATGTCTGTGGTAATACAGACTAGTTTCTTTTTATAAAATCAAATCAAATCAAGTTTATTTGTATAGCCCTATATCACAACAAAGTTGTCTCAGAGGACTTTACAGGACTTTTTATCAGGTCCCAGAAGCTATTGTCCAGTGTGATCTGGAAAAAATGGTGTTTTGCTTCGTCAATGAAATGTAGCGTGACATTTATTTACGGCTCTATGGTGCGGCTTGACCACAGGTCATTAGCGGTGGCAAAACATTGAACTGTTATCACGTCCTTCTTGACACTCATCATACGGGGCAGGGAGAGACACTTGATTAAAATGGTGACGAGAAGGCAAGTGATATAATTTGTCCAAAGTGTTGTTGAGTTTCTTAAATCCCACGTTGTTCACGGTGTTAATTGATCACTGGTCTTTGGCAAGAAAAAAAAAGTTTTGTTTGTTTATAACGTGTGATATCTCTTTGTGTCTCTGAGGGCTGGTGGATTTCAGTTGCAACTCTTCAGTCTAATTTGAGTGGTGCTGGCAACTTGCACTGAATAAAACCAAAGCAGCTGGGGCTGTGAGAGGAGTAGGAGGAGCAGAGCGCTGCAATGCGTGGCGTTAGATTTGCAACTGACAACAGCACAAGAGTAAACTGTGAAGAAGCAAAAAATCAGATCATTTCATTTTTTTTGATCGTTGAAAACCAATATTATAATTGAGATTAAAATTTGATTAATTACCCAGCCCTAGTTGTGACTTCTGTCAGAAATTTGTAAGAAACGCAAGGACATCAGGAGTTAGTTCAGAGTAAGTCAGTCTAAACGTTTAAGTCCCAAAGAAATTTTTCTAAGCTGCTTTTTAGTCAATAATAATGGTGATAAAAACTTCTTTCTTTAGCATGCATCAGTGTGTTATTTTGTGTGGTGACAGATTCAAAACTGCCGGCCAGCTCAGAGAGAGGAGCAGATGCTGAGGCAAACAGGGAGGCAGGGTCCGAGTAGCAGGTACGTTTTAGTACCTAAGGTTGTGAGTTTGGGCACATAATTGAAATTTAATCAAAGTCTAATGTCATTCTGAAGTGTTTACCTGACCTTCACATAATATTGTACAGACTTTAAAGGGCATTTTGTTTGTTACAGAACAATTGGACCACAATCATTTATTTCATGTTTTCAATTTAATGGTGAATAATAATTACGTAAAAATTAACATTTCTTCTAATTTGAATAATTCTATGCAAATGTAACAAGTCCAAGTGATGACATTTAGATTTAACTGTAACAGCTAGTGCAGTCTGTCAGGATTTTTCTTTGTTCAATTTTTTTGTCCTTGTGGACCCTGCTTAGTTGCATCATTCCAGGGGCCTCTGTAGGTCACTATTATGTGCTATCAATGTCTAAATCAAACCCATTCCTTGCATGAATGCCATCTTGGGGAGACTGGAATATATGACTGGGAAGGAGTAGTAGACTTCTGGTTAAATTGGTGGGCCTGGGTCTGGAGAACCTTGTTCAAGTACCCAGTGTGCCAACAAAGGTGCACACTGAGATTTTCTTATCTGAAGGAAACATAGATTTTAGCATAGCTTTTTATTTGTGTAATAATAGGCACCCATCTGGGTAGTTGTCCTGCCTCTTTAAAATTGGGGTCCTCTATCAAAGGTCTGGGAACTAGGGATTACAAGGACTGTGCTCATCTGGATAGAGCTGTCTGAAGGTGTTCCTGCAGGTTGGAGCCACTCTCCCAGTTTTGGAGCAACTGACTACGGGCACCACTTTTGCTTTCACTGTCCAAGTATTCTCTGGCTCTTCTTCAGACCCTTGGTATTGCTCTAGTTTTTCATGATTCTTTTTATTGATATTGCCATCATTCAGGATGGCTACACCAACCATTACAGAGTTCCTATGCTGCTCATCAGTGATCACAATGTCCCGCTGGTTGGCCATTGCCATTTTCTCCGTCTGTACCTTAAAGTCAACCTTGAGAAGTGTTTCTTTTCCGACCTAGGCGTCTGCGGTTGACATTCTACACAGAGGTCTGTACACTATGCCCTTTACTTTTTTGTTGCATTCCATGTATTATTTTCCTGTTAGTATCTTACACCCTGCTTTTTTTCTTTTTTTTTACACAGAGGTAGAACATACAGTAAAAAATATACCTCCCAGTTTAATTTACAAAAGGGGAAAAACAAAAGTATTGTTACAGTTAAACTTCATGCTGACACAAAAAGATTAAAAGCTAACAGACAAAACAAACTGAGTCATAAAGGAAAAATATAAAGATGAGAGCAACTTTCTTTTCTAAGATTGTAAACAATCAGGTCCTCACCAGGTCTTAAAACTGGTTAAATAAAACCTCAGGCAAACAACAAATAAGTTTACTATGTCATTATTTATTGAACAAAGCCTAAACCAAAATGCAGAAGCAGTGTCTGGAAAATCTATAAAACAGACGTTTTGTCAGTTTTGACAAAACATTTTCCACCTTGACATTGTGAAAGACATACGCAATGATCTTAAAAAAGCAACTGTTGCATCCTATCAGTCTGGGAAGGGTTAAAAAGTCATTTCCAAACTATTTATAGTCCATCATTCTTTAGAAAGAAAGAATATTCAGTCTCTTGTCTCTAAAAAGAACTTAGCAGCACAGCTTAGGTTTGCTAAGCTGCATCTGAACAAACCACACAAGTTTAGGGGAAATGTCCTTTGGACAGACATGACCAAAGTGAAGATAACTGAGTAAAAAGCCAGGGTATATCCGCACAAACGCCTTATACCAACTTGGTATAAGCATGGTGGTGTAAGGATGATGATCTGGGCTTGTTCTGCAGCCACAGTGGAAAACAAAATTACTGTAAAAGAAAAGAAAAAGAAAAGACCTCAACCTGACTGAAATGCTGTGGTGGGACCTTCAGAGAGCTGCAGTAACAAATGTTGTAAACCTTAATGAGCCAATGCAACTTTGGAAAGCTGAAAACATCATCCAGAAAATTACTTTAACTTACTGCTGTTTATAAACAAGTCTTTATATGTGAAAACTAACTAAAGGTAGATGTCCTTCTTTCTGACATGATTGTATGTTTGAGATGCAGAATACAACAGTAATAAATGAATGTTGTCATTTTATCGTACTTACAGCTGAATCTGGTCCTTTTACATTTGCTTTGACTCTAAGGGGTTCGTCATAAGGTAGTACTTCGGTAAAACCAAGAAGAACCAAATCTGCCTCATGAAAATGCCTCTAAGCAGGGGTGAAGAGGCAAGCTTTTTTTTCCTTGAAACAGCTCTAACCCAAAATGCTTACAATATCCTTTTCCATTAGCTTTATTTTTGCTTTGGGATGACTGCCTCTCGCCTTTGATGCTGTTCTCTTTCAATGTAAAACAAGACATGAATTTAACATTGCCGCTGTTTATCTCAGCTCAGGCTCACGCAGCTTTCAAACGCACAAGATTTCCTGCGGCCATGTTGCTTAGTACAATTTAACAGTTCAAAGTTGTTTTAATGCATTTGTGTGTGGCTTTTCTCAAAGAACTTGCCAGCGCTTTTCAAAGACTAACAGTAGAGTTAACATCAAACACCTCTGTGTTGCCCCGTCTTACAGATTTCCACACCACTTGAAAGCAACTATTTAACATCCATTTTTTATCAGCCATCTTTGAAGAAGCAGTGGAGATCTGGGCGTACAGTACGAGCATGTGCTGTTTGGTCTGGCTGCGATGTCTGTGATCCAGCTCACTGCCTAAGGTCATTCAAGTTTGCTTTTTTTCTTTGCTTGCTCTTCGTATTTCCCACTCTGGCCTCTCTTCTGTTTCTCATGGATGCAGCAAACTGACGCCACAAGGAGGAAAGAGATCCTCTTTTAAAAGAAGTAGCGAATCAGATTTCCCCTCAGTCCAAACAGCTATTAGCCCATCATAGCCTCTGATCTCTCATCTGTGAAATATTAAATGAGTGCTTTAGATGCTTTTTCCCCTACAATAAATAAGTCTAGCAAAATTTTAATGAAGTTTTAGTTTTTGAAACAAAGCAAAACATTTTGTCTGTTTTATAACAGCTTCCATTGTCGTATTTAATTCATTAATAAGTCATCATACCCCTGCCGAGCCCCCGCAACATTCACTTGAACTTCTCAAAATTTTTGTTTCCTTACAAACAGATTCATTTTTTGCAATTGTAATTTAGACAAATTTAGTCTCGGCAGAAACTTCAAGGACAGCAGTGATTTTCCCTTTGAGCAGGGACTTGTCTGGCCTGTTATGTTGCTGTTTTGTGAAGCTGGCATCATTTAAAATGATTGTCCACTCATCTTGATTCCTCAACACAAATAAGCTTCATAAAAGAAGACCTCAGTTTGAAAACATGGCCAAATAACAGCAGGATTCAGGTCCTTGTACTAGTTTTTCTTCTCAACGTATACAGTAATAACACAAACATAAACACAGAGTGATTATTGTTGGTTATGACTAGCTAAAACTTCTCCAACCATTTGAACTGTTTATTTTGGGGTCTCAAAGTAAAATTTCCCTAGGGCCACTGAAGATATCGTAATCTCATAGGAGGGCCCCTTTTTAAAAAAAGCAGTATTTCCAAACATTTTTTTTTATTTGAATCCCACATATTTAGCAAATTCAAATGCAAACAGCTGGAAAGTGTCATGGTGTGCCTTAAAGTCAGCAAATCGCTGATCAAACGTTTGCAGCAGGTAATCAATAGCAGATATGTAGTCCTCCCCACAGAATGCTGTGCCCTCCTCCACAAGAGATCTGCATGTTATGAAATGGCTGAGTCTTCTTTTAAATAAATCTGCCTTTCCCGAAGCTTCAGTTTTGAGGTGAATGCTTTCTCACTGCCATAGGTTGCTATGATGAGCTGACTAGGCCTCCACAGCTTCAGGTCAAGGATTTTCAGCTCCTGTGTTATGTCTAACAAGAATGCAAGGTCCATTACCCACTAGGGATCATCAAATTCAGGAACATCCATTCTGCCATCTATCATGATTTTTTTCACTTCTGCGCTTAAATCTCTTCAGAACATTTCCCCTGCTTAGCCATCACACCTCAGTGAAATAAAGTGCCATATGTTGCCTCAATTTCTTCTGAAAAGGCTGAAACTGGCGGTGCTGTAAGCTCCTGGATCTGATGTAATTTATACATTTCAGGACCACACGCATGACATGTTTATATTTCCAACATTTGTTGCACAGGTTTCTATATAACACAGTGCAAAACAACCTTTTTCCTCCTCCAACTTCCTTTGTACCAGCGCTACTAGCTTGTGTGTTTTACTGGTCATGCATGGGGCTTTATCATCAGTGGTGATGCTGACCAGTCTGTACCACAGTAGACCCACATGCTCCACAGCTACAGAGATATATCATGGTCCTGGAGCACCCATGCATCAGACACACACTCAGTAACTCCTGCTACTGCAAACTGATCATTGATATGCCTGATAAAAATGGCTAGCTGAGCACTGAATCTGAGCACTAAGCTGAGTCTGTTATGCTCATACTGTCACCAAGCGCTAGACTATGCAGTAAAAATTTGTGCTTTGTCACATAACAATTCATAAATATCATGTGATAAGTCGCTAATGCGTTCTGCCACCACGTTTGCAGATAGAGAGAGATTGCTGAACAACCTTCTCTTCTCCGGACACACGATATCAGAAACTTGCAGCATGCAATTTTTCAGAAACTGTCCTTCAGTAACCTCACTAACCATGTAACTTGCTTTAACAGCAGCATCAGCATACTTGGCCTTATGGAGAAGCCTTTGCTGAGAAGTTATGCCTTGATGTAGCTGTCGCTCTTTTATTCCTCTTATCTATCTTATTTTTCTCGTACTGCTCCCCATGTTTAGTTGAGTAATGACGTTTGAAATAGTGTTCCTTTAAAACCGAGACTTTGTCCTTTGCTATCAGGCATGTTGGACTTACTTACGATGTCCATCGTTTTTTAAATATTCTGTGTGTACTATCCACCTTTATTTTCTCCTTGGGAAGAGACATATTTGTTGTCTGCTGCAAAACAACCTGCTAAGCACAGATACCTGCGCCCCTTTTGGAAAACAAAGGCACGGATTGGCAAATGTGTTGACCGATGTACCGTTCACATCACCACTGCTGATTAAATCAGTTTTAGGGCAAAATCTTAAAAAAAATTTACTTGAAGCCTTTTCAGCATTACCCTCAAGATTTTATGATTTTATTTTTTTTTTTTTGAGGAATCTCTTTCTGCCTTTTTGGTATTATTCTTGGCTGCCTTCATCATGAGCGGATCTCCAGAAAATATCAGGAAATTGACTGGTGGATCAGTACCAGTCCATGGAGAGTTAAGGAAAAAGGCAAAGCTGTAGATAAACCAGTCTAACAAGGTTCCAACCCTCACTGGATATATCACTTATGCTAGCTGCATAAATGCAAAATGAGCATTTTTTGTGTGTGGTTCATATTGTAGGGACAGAAAGAGGAGCTCTGTCATCTGGGTTGGGTTCAGAGTGAAGTCAGTGCTCCTCTGCATCAAATTGAGCCAGTGGTTTGGGCATCTTGTCAGGATGCTTTCCAGTGGAAATGTTTCTGACATCAATTGTATCTCCATAAACTCCCCACAGAGCTCTTCAATGTCAGACATCCGGTTTACTAGTGGTTGCTAGAGTCTTTAAGAATAGAATGGGAGGCAGAGCCTTCAGCTATTAGCCTCTTCTCTAATGGAACCAGTTTCAAATTTAGGTTTGGAAAGCAGATACCCTATCTACCTTTAAAATCAGGTGTATGACCTTCCATTATGATAAATCTTATTGTTAGGGATGGTCTAGCTATCCCCGAGTTATGTTTTCATGGGCTTAGACTGTGCACGTAGTGCACTAAGCACTTCCTTCCCTTAGTTCTCTTTGCTGTTTACTTTGCACGTATGACTTTATGGAATTACTGAAATCACTAGTATTTTGCTTTTTCCTCTTTTATTGCTGGCTGGGAGATGCTGTTTTTGTTGATCCTTCATTCCTGTCCTCTCTACCCTCAACTGGTCAAGACAGATGGCCACCCTACCTGAGCCGGGTTCTGCCAAAGGTTTTCCTTTCCTGATAAAGGGAGATTTTTCCTTTCTACTGTTGCCTGCCACCCTGTGCATGACAGGAATGGGGACTGAATCATGGTCAAGATTCTATACATCCATTGGTTTCCTTAGATATGCTATTTTTTTATTAGTTTGTATGAATACAGATTGGATCACAATGAATTGGCTTGAATTGATTATGTTGGTAAAGTGCCCTGAGATGACTTAGTTGTCAAATTGGCACTTTACAAACACAATGGCTCTTTGAATTGTAAAGGCTGTAGACCCCTGTACTAAACACACAAGAAGATTTAGCAGCAGTTTTTTCTTTAAACAGCAACAGTTAAAATATTTCTTCACTTATATTTATAAAATCAGAGTTTACTAACTAAAAGGTAAAAAGTCAGCAGATTGAATTTTAAACCTTTGAAGCTGCTTCCCTCTAAAGACAGAAGGAACAATATCTGATGAATATCAGCATCAGGTGAACAGACAGAAAGCAGGATTACAATCTCACAGCTTCTAGATGGTGAGGAGAGAGAAATATTCGCAATATGCACAATAACTTCCATCCATGCACCTTTAGTGCTTCATTATCCAGATTTCTAGCCTATAAATTCTTTAATTTTGCATTCTTAGCTTGACTTTTTAGCTTCACCTCTTGCACCTGCACCCTCCGCTACCAGAAGTTAGGGGTTAACATCTGGTTTTACAGGTGTAACGTCAGGTCTGAAGATGTAACTATAAACATGAGTGGTATGTACATTAAGTCCAGAATCTCAGCTAAACCATTTCTATGATCACCGAAAACAGTTAAGACAAAAAACAATAAAAGACCAGGTACACAAAGCCTGAGAAAAATATGTAAACACAAATTATGGCTCCCCGTGTCCACCCGACGCCATGAACACGACCAAAGACTCCTCTATTGAAAGCTCACATCTCACAGCTTCCTGAACTGGAAGTTTCATCTCATTATGTTTTTTCTCCTTTGGGAGCAAATTCCGATCCAAAATTCACAATTTTCAGCCCATCTACATGGGTTTTTACAAGCAAAGAGAAATGTAATTTCTTTTTCTTCTTTCTTGAGCTTTTTTGAGCTCCCGACAGAAAGCGTCTTACAATTACAACAAACGCTGCAGCAGGATGACACATGAAGGAACAGGCATTGGACTGAAGCCTCTGCATGTAGTTTCTCTGTATTCAGAGCCAGTGAGCAAGAAATTTCACACAAAAAAAAAGTGCGTTAATTTTTTTTTAGATTAATAATTGCTATCAAATTCATTAATCATACTTAATCACAGCTTACAAATTATTAATGATTAGTCACCTTTCTTGACTTTGCCATGAAATTTGCCTTTACTTACTGTTACTTTACTTTACTTTACTTTTACTTTACTGTTAACTGATCTTCCTTGGGTAAACATCAGATGTCCAAGGGTCAGTAAATGCAGCATAAAATATACTTCTATATGTTGTTCTAAATCATCTCTACCATGTTCTAGATCATAATTCAGAATTCATATCATCATCCCACCAACCGTCTCCATGGTGAAAATTGCATAAATGAAACCACCAGATGTGACGACTGAAATTAAACAGCCTACATTGATGAAGAAACTGATAAAACTGATGATCTGGATAAAAACAGGTTTTTCCTTTTACCATTGAAGTGTTTGTGCAGCTGTGATAAAAGTCCTACAGCAGCATCACCTGCTGATTAAATACATAATTGGCTGTTTATTTTAAAAGTTCTTCTTAACTTTTTTTGCATTAGATGATTACTTTAGTTATAATAATCAGATCAATATTTCATAAAATGTAGACCTAAACTAAACGTCTCTTTTGTGCCCTCCTTTTCCTGGTCAGTGCTCCTGCCTGGCCCCCCATCAAAACTTTTCTAGACCTGTCCCTGCATTGCTGAAGTATAAATACTATCTTCTACTAGCCAACTACTGTTAGAGAAAGTCCTGCCAAAAACAATACTTTTTGGGGGTAAATATGTGCTGGTGTGAACCACGAGCCGCTAGTTTCCTCCTTCTCAGCTGGACGATATACGCATAACAAGAGAGAAAAGCCGATCAGCTGATCACCGAGAGCAGTCATGATTCATGGAATAACATGAGAGAAGAGGGAGGAATTATGCATGCATTAACTGGGTTAAAAATATTAACGCAATTTATTACATAAATTAGTTGCCACCGTTAACGCGTTATTTTTGACAGCCCTAAAAATAAAATGGCAACCTAATGTAATTGAATTAAAAACATTATTAAAACAAATGTTAATTTTACTTTATTTAAATTTAGATTTTTAACATAGATAATTCCAGTATTTCTTCTTTCACGCCTGTAAGGAATCAATGAGGAATTAAGTAAATTCTCATGAGGATCTGCATTTAATGATGGAGATTTACTCTGAACACACAAAGACTTTTTAAACTCAAACACACCAGAAAAACTAATGTGCGTAAGATTAAATAAGATAGTAGAAAGAATAGCTAAATTGACTCACCACAACAGATAGAGATAAGAGATGGAGGCAGTTTCGGGAGTTATTGTCTCTGCTGTATAGACTGAAAGATGTGCCAAAGGTCTCAAAATTTTGCTCACAAAACCAATCAACTTATCAGGTTTCTGATCACAATGCTCATGTAATTAACTTATCTGATGCTTTGCTGCATATGGATCATTAATAATAACTACCAGATGATGCCAGTTTGGCTGTGCATCTTCAACCTTGCAGATTATCTGAAGAACCGGGCAGAAATTAAATGTCAGTGCTCTGTAAGAAACTTCCCCACAGGTCTGGACAATGTTTTTAAGATGATTCAACCTCTGGCTGTGTGTGAAGATCTTTGTTGGCACAACTTCTGCAGAAAAGAAGGCGGTATAATAAATCAAACTGGCTCTCCCGGAGCTTTTTATCCTCCACTGAACAGTCCGACGCGTTCACATAACTCAATGATATTCCGAGTAACTTCGGGCGCTTCAGCAGACTGACTGGAGGTGAAGGAGGTTGCAGGTACGACTCCACCTGGACATCTCTTTTGTCGGTCACCTGTCAGTCAAAGGGATGCCATGTTCCAGTAAAGGACTTTTCTGTGTATCATCATTAGATGTTGCTAGGCAACGGCTTGAAACACTTTCCAGAAGCACAGCTCTTCATCTAAAAAGCTGAAATACATTTAACCTCTGGTGTTCTGCGCCCAGAGCGTTCCCATACTGCGAATCCATCAGGAGCTGCCAGGGATTTCTTTAGAAATGATATTAAGGAAAAGTCGGAGGTTTTCCCTGCAGACACATGACCCAGAGAGGCGCCGCAGCCTCACGGTCATGACTGCTGTCGTATCAAAGGAGCCTTGTATCTCACCCGGCTGCAGAAAGCTCCATCACTGCTTTATTGTCCCACTGCAATAAATACTCAAGAATCAGACTCTCCAGACTTTTCCAACCTTATATCATGTGCAGTGATTCATGTCTGTTTGGTTGCATCACTTTAAGCAGTAACTCTGAATCAGAATAAACACAGCAGCTGCGTCTGATCTGGCAACACAACAAACATGGATTCGTGGGTGAACGGTCTGTAGCTTCATATAAAGAAGAGCTGGGGATGTGGAGTTTAGGAAAGACTTTATTCTTCAGCTTCTGAGCAAGAAGTGTTTCTTTTTTTATTTTATCTTTGTAGTTGAACAGCATAAAACTAAATGCAGAGCTAAAAGAAAGAAACCTGAGTATCAGATCAGTTTGGGCCTTTTTTCCCTCTAAGGAAAATGTTAATTTAGTCAGGTAGCAGTTTTTCTCAACACGTTTTTGTTTTCTTACTAAAATAAGATGATAACCCAATAAAAACTGATGCATGAGGACAAAGGCTATGATAAAATGTATCAATACTTCTGTAAATGAATAAAAACAAATGAATAAATATTTGGCAGAGACTAAATCCAGACAGAACTAATTTGTTGTAATAGAAGACAAGTTGGGAACATCAAGAGTAAATCTTTTCACTTTAATTGGATTGAATTGGACTGTGTTTGGAAAAGTGCCTTGAAATGGCTGTTTTGTATATGACCAATTCAAAACAGCCATTTTAAGGCACTTTTCCAAATAGTCCAATTCAATCCAATTAATTTGATTAAAACAAATCTATTATATGACCCACATTAATTCACTCTATAGCAATTGTGTTCATGTAAAACAATTAATAAAAAAAAAAGCTAAGGAAACCAACAGTTTACATGAAATCATCCTCAATCCTCCATCCTGAGCTGTAAGAGGCGAGAGTAGAGAATAAAATCTTTCCTTTAACAGGAAAACCTCCAGCAGAACCACAACCAGAAATGGTGGTCATCTGACTGGACTGAAACTCTGTGTGTAGTAAGGATGAAGGCAGCCACATCTGATCTACCCCTATGAAGATGGAAAATTGAGCTCTGGTATCCTCTCATGACACTAATGTGACAAAATATAAACTCCTGATAGAAAAAAAAGACTTGTGGGCACATTTAAATTAGATGAAAAGTAAATCTGAAAACTGTGGAGCAACTAAAAATTCTAAGTTAATCAAAGCTTAATTCTTTCAGGTGTAAATTGAACCATTAGAAACTTAAGGGAAACTTTGAAGTGAATCGGTGCACACATTTTACAAATGTTACGACTTGCCCAACGTCCTCATATTGTTTTTGCTTCTGAAACAACTCCAAACTTTTTTATGTATAAATTCTTCATAAAATGCTCTCCTGTTTACTACAAACAAAACTAACTAACTATGGAAATATGCTCCAAGAAATCACACATAAAACGTTACTATCGGCACATGATTAATGGAGTTATTAAACCGCAACCATCCAACGCCTTCAGTGGAAATTCTATTCATTACACATTTAATTTAACTTTAGCTTTTAGTGGTAAAACATCTGCTGTGGAAACTAACTTTGCTTGGAGAAAGTTAAGCAGATTCTCTACTATATGTGTGTGACACACCACCTCATGCAGTCGCTTCATGGGCTGAACTCAAAGATCCAAGCCTTTGGAAACAAAAGGTCTATCTCTCTAGTCCAACCCTGCCTTGAAATGTTGTGGCTATTTTCTGTAGCCTGAAAAAGTTCTGTACCAGACGACATTATGGACCTGGTCCCAGGTCTCTATCAGACTCTGACTTGTGATGTGATCTTCAAGTTTTAAAAAGAATCATTTTCACAAATTATCTCTCTTTAAAACTCTTTATTGTCTTTTGGGTCTCAAAAAGAATGAAGTTTTCTAAAGTTTCCACAGCAAGCTGCTGCTCCCAGTCCTTAACCTCTTCTGTTTTTGACTATTGAGACTCATTTCCACCAACAACTGTGGGATGGATAGGACGGTTTGGGTGCGGATAGGGTATGTAAACTGTAAACAGCCAACCGTAACCTTACCTGAGAGGTGGAATATCAGCCGGATTGCGATGCCTCAGCTACTTGACAGCATGGCGCCATCGCAGCCCAATGCCTTCTTTAAAGTATAATCAAAACATTTAGTTACGGAAGGCCCTGTCAAATCCTCACTAGACATGTTCGTCACCAATGATTCCATCATTGTCCCTGTCCCCAAGAGAACCATTACCGCCCAGTAGCACTCACTCAGTAGCAAGTGCTTTGAGCGGTTAGTCAAGTCATTCATCACTTCCTCTATCCCAGACTCTTTGGACCTACTTCAGTTTGCCTACAGACCCAATAGGTCAACTGAAGATGCCATCCCCTTAATCCTTCACACCACCATTTCCCATCTGGACCAGTGGGACACATATGTGAGAATGCTGTTTATTGACTACAGCTCAGCATTTAACACCATTGTGCCCTCCAAACTTGCCACCAAGCGCAGAGACCTTGGGCTCAACCTTCTGTGACTGGATCCTGAACTTAACAGGCAGACCACAGGCTGTGCAGATGGGCGGCACCACATCCTCCACCCTGACTCTGAACACCGGCACCCCCCAGGGCTACATGCTCAGTCCTCTGCTGTACTCCTTGTTCACGCATGATTGCATGACCACCCACAGCTCCAATACCATCGTTAAATTTGCTAACGATACGACCGTCATTGGCCTGATCACCAGCAATGACGAGATGGCCTAGAGAGAGGAGGTCAGAGGCCTGACATCTTGGTGCCACGACAACAATCTCCATCTTAACGTCAACAAAACTAAGGAACTGATTGTGGAATTCAGAAGGAGGCAGAGGGAGGAACACGCCCCCCTTTTCATCAACGGGGCTACATTGGAAAGAGTCAACAGCTTCAGATTTCTTGGGGTCCACATTAGTGAGGACCTCACCAGGACTCATCACACTGACTTTATTACAAAGTCAGCCAGACAGAGGCTCTTCTTCCTCCGCAGGCTACGGAGGCTCAGCATGGACTCAAGGATACTGTGCAACTTTTATAGGTGCACCATTGAGAGTATCCTGACTGGCTGCATCCCCGCCTGGTACAGCAGCTGCACCGCCCTCCACTGCAAGGCTCTACAGAGGGTGTTGAAAACTGCTCAGCATATCACCGGGGCGGTCCTGCCATCCATGGAGGACCTCTACACCCAGCGGTGTAGGAGGAAGGCCACCAAAATCATTAAGGACCCCGTCTGGCCGACAGTTTCGCAGCATTCAAGCCCGTACCACCAGGCTCAGGGACAGCTTCATATCACAGGCCAGAGGACTTCTAAACGCCACCTTTAAATAATAGCATCTTCGTATTGCTTATTCTATATTTTACTGTATGACTTATCTGTAGCATTGTTGCTTTTTGTGTTTAACTATTTCTAATTTTATTGTGGTTTATATTCTTTCTATCATTGTTAGGTGAGCCTGTGGTTCAAGAATTTCATTGCCAATAATTGTTGATATAATTGTTGTGAAATGACAATCATTGATTAATTGATTGATTGATTGATTGATTGATTGATTCATTCATTCATTCATTCATTCATTCAGTGATTCATTGATTCATTCATATATTAATTAATTCATTATTCATTCAAGGAAAGTGCAGACTACCTTGTACTTCCACGGAACAGTTCATTGTATCGTCATTTTAAACAGACATTTAATCAACAAAAAACTAACAAAAAATAAATAAATCTTTTGCTTTAAACAAGAAGCCATTTGTGCTGTGTTTTTATGCCAAGTCGCGAGAAAGTGGCATTTTTTTCAACCAATCAATTGATTGCATTGTATCAAGCTCCACCCTTTTAAGGTTGCATCAGCAAGATTGATACCCCAAACGGAAGGATGTTAAGGGTAACCTTTCCAGTTTTCGCGTGTCCGAACACATAAGAATGCGTTCCAACCCGCACCCATTGGTGGAAGCAAGGCTTTACTAGCATAACATTATGGGGCATTAACAACACCTTGCCAAGTAACTAATTATAAGGACTTTCATTGAGAAGTGTTTTAAAGTTTTTAAAAAGTAAAAAATATATAGGTTTTTTGAGCCTGATATGGCATTCCCTCAGTCTGAGTTCCTACCTCTTCACTAACTTTTCAACTTCCACATCAGCACTTTGTAAAAGAGGAACTACAGCTCAACATAAAGCATTAACTTCACATTCAAGGTAAATTCTGACTCTGGAAACAATGTTTTCCATACATCATATTACAGATCTACTCACCCAGTGAGAATCAGTCCATTAACTCTACTTTTTCTTTGACCTTGACTGCCTCACTGAGCTGATGTGCAGCTCCTTTACATCATCCTGCTGCTAATTATACTGTTTTTATTTACAACAAGGATCTGTTTTCTATTGGGGTAATTCACACATAGTCCTGTCTGTTTGCATCCCGCCGGGTCAAAAAGCTCTGAGACACTGTAATGTATGATTGCATCTCCATCAGGGTCACCTTGCTCACATAAAAACAGGCTCTGATGTTCTTTTCCACTAGCCTCTTGCCGTCTTTTTTCTTTGTTTTCCCCCAAAGGATGTTGAGAGGAAGCTGATGAGAATAATCTACATGCCATAGACAGAAAGAGCAAGATGGTAAAAGAGAGGAAAGACGGCTCTGCAGAACTTTGAGATGGGAGCTGATGATGCAAGTCAGTGGCAAGACGCCTAATACCCCTGGCTAACAATCCAGCAACTGGATGCAAACCCTCTTTAAGTTCAGGTGGGAAAGTTTGAATGGGAAAGAGAGAATTCTTTTTTCTTCTTTGGGGATGTGGGTGTGTACGGGGGGAATTTCAGGGTGTCACAGTTCTTTGAGGCCTGAGATGGTACTATCACTTCCTCTACGTGTAGAAATATGTCAGAGGATGGAAGAAATTATCACTTACGACACTTCTTTTCCTAAAAAAGCACATATAATCTCAGTATGATAAAAGACATATTTTATATTGTCATTTTGTTATTTCGTTGGGTGAAATGTCTCATTCACTTTAGTTCTGTCAAAAAAGAATTCTCTTCAACCTTCAGCCACAGTTAGATTAAATAATGAGTAACAGAAAGCAATGATTCCTGGATTAGAAAACCTTTATGAGAATCAACCTTTTAATGGACACAACTTTTTGCAATAGCCAATACATTTTCTTCATAAACAATTACTTTCTATCCTGGAGTTAGTTTTAAAAGCCAAAGGATTATTTGAATATAGCCATATTCCATGTCAGCTAATGCATGTAACAGAGTGGTGTGGACGTGAGTTGCATAACTTCAACTTGAGTCTGATAGATATGACTCTAGATAACCACAAATCCAAAAATGTTGGGAAACTTTGCAAAATATAAAGAAAAACTGAATGCTTAGAGACTTCATCATTTCAGATATGCGGTGATTCTAATCATGATTATGATTAAGCATGAGCCTGATTTTTTTTGTGCCCCTTCTGAAACATGGTGCTCAATAAGCGTGGTGGGAGCGGCAGCACTGATTTCTATCAACAACTGATTTATTTCAACACCTCAAACACGAGCATCCTGCCAAGGAGAAGAAATATTGCTCACTTTGAGATGTATGAGACAGCAAAAGTCCACAAACTCCTGCTATGAGACAATTCGTAATGGAGCCTGTAAAATGAGAAAGGGGCTCAATGGAAAGAGATCATGGAGGTCATGTTGCATCTTGTTAACTACTATAACTATTTACAGTGAGCAAAATAAGTATTTGAACACCCTGCTATTTTACAAGCTCTCCCACTTAGAAACATGGAGGGGTCTGAAATTTTATCGTAAGTGCATGTCCACTGTGAGAGACATAATAATAAAAAAAAAAAAACTTCCTGATATCACAATGTATGATTTTTTAACAATTTATTTGTATGATACAGCTGAAAATAAGTATTTGAACACCTGTCTATCAGCTAGAATTC
>JBAMHW010000007.1:5452401-5466919 GCA_037177495.1 Rhadinocentrus ornatus | reverse complement strand
TGGACATGCACCTACGATGAAAATTTCAGACCCCTCCATGTTTCTAAGTGAGAGAACTTGCAAAATAGCAGGGTGTTGAAATACTTATTTTCCTCACTGTATATGATGGAAAAGCTTGGCTTTATTTACATTTTTCAGAATTTCTTTTATAAATAAATAACGGCACATTTACACGCAAAAACATTCAGTATAATGAAACTGTGTTCATTGTCTTTAAGGACCAAACCATTTCTTAAGGACTGTGGTAGCCATAGACTGTATATAAAAGATGGGCAATGTGGCAGAGCTGAGAGGGGGGCTGTGAGTGTGGAGATGAATGATTGATGTCTATCAAACTCTGCGCTATCTGTAGCTAAGAGCTAACTTAGCCAAATTGGATCTAATGTTAGCTAACCGCTTAGGTGGGCTAAAGCTATGGCACGCTGTAAACTCCCCCTCACAGGTGTCACTTGACTTGACTTATTAATCCTATAATGAATTATTGTACCAGGCTTTAAACATGTTTATTTCTGCTGTGAAGTTGTTTTTTTAACATGGGAGTCTATGGGGATTGACTCTTTTTTTTGAGCCAGCCCCTAGCGGGTGAGGGGTGAACTGCAATATTTTGCACTTCCGCATTGGCTTCACATTTTTCTGCCGGAGGTTGCTGCTTGGTGATAGCAAAGACGCATCGGGCATTAGCATCACACCAGCATTAGCGTAACATTACCTTAACTGTCTATCAGTCAGCTACAATAAACGCAAGATAGCCCATCATTCCCATGGACACAGAACCCACTGATCTCACTTAACCCATTGGAACAGCAACAGCTTGTAACCTAATTGTTCCCATGGCAACAGTGGTCCTTTTGTGACCTCACCGTTAATATCGGCAGCTTGTGACCTTATTGTTCCTATGTCGACAGCATCCACCTTGTTACTCTTCAGTTCCTATTGCATTGCTGACAGCCTTGTGACTTTACTATTCCGTGGCAACAGTGGTCATCTTGAGACCGGTATTCTAATAACTGACGATTAGGAAGGTCAGATTCATAACCTTCATTGACTGGTCTTCGTGCATCATATCTGTCCCCGATTGCCATGTTCAGACCAACAGACCCTAGAATATTTAAATTTTTTAGTTAATTTTTTTTTGTGATTTCCCTGTGATGCCCCAGAATTTCTGTTTTTATTAATAGATTTATTTAAATTGCTTAAATAACAAGAAACAAATACTAATAACCAAAACCAATACATAAATATTGATTAAATAAGTAGAAAAACTTAATAACTAAAAATAAAGCGTTGAAATTAATAAGAATAAGACAAAACAAATAACTAATAGCTAAAACAAATTAATACATATTGATTAAATAAGTGGAATAACTGAATAATGACTTAAATGAAAGAAAATAGATTAAATGAGAGGAAAACATTACGACTGAAAATTAATGTTGCCAAACTACTAAATCATGGAAGTCAGATTTATGGTAAAAATGACATGTGAATTCATGACCCAGCTGGCCCTGCTGAAGGGCTGGACAACCACTAACTCTTTGATCCCCTCCAGAAAATGGAAACCTCTGCAGAAATAGAAGGAGGACTGTAGGGGTGTAGGTGTTATGGAACACTCAAAACAGGAAACAGTCAGCAGTCTCGAAGGTAAAGTATCTCACATAAATGGAAAAAAATCTCCACAGCCATTTTTCAGAGCTCTGAATTTTCATTTTATTAGGAATCAGTGTTTTTTTTTTTCATTTACAAATAGCTCAATAATAGCAGAGTGGTTCACAGCAGGCATCACCACAGTTGGTTTCAGCAGGTTCAGTCAGTCAATCTGCTTCACATCTCTGTCCCCCTCTTGTCACACCATCACACAAAGACAGCTGCAGTTGGTCTAGAATGCTGCTGCTCGAGCCCTCACCAAGACCAAGAAAGTAGATCATATAGATCTTTATGTAGATCTTTACACTGGCTCCCTGTCTGTCAAAGAATTGACTTCAAAATTCTGCTGTTAGTTTACAAAGACCTGAATGGTTTAGGACCAAAATACATTTAGGATCTTCTGGTTTGTTATGAACCAACCAGATCCCTCAGGTCATCAGGGTCAAGTCTACTTTCTGTTCCCAGACTCAGAACTAAAAGTGAAGAAGCAGCATTAAGCTTTTCTGTCTGTAATGATTTTAATGTTTTATGTAAAGCACTTTGAACTGTCTTGTACATGCAATGTGCTGTACAAATAAATTTGCTTTGCCTTACACAGCACCTAAATAATTATCAGTTGAACCACCCTACAGAAAGATGGTGTCCCTCACCTTTCTAAATAGAAATAAACTACTATTTACAATAAAGATTCCTTGAAATAATTTACAAACTACATACATTGTAACTAAGTAAACTTATTACATAACAGAAAAGCAAAAGTAACATTCACAGAAAACAAAACTAATCAAAAACCTCTTTTACTCCCATCCCTCTCCACTCTGACTGCTTGGTTCAGCCTAATCAGGTGATTATTGGACAATCTCCAGCAGCTTGGGTTCTTAGGCTGCCCTCGTGTGCACTCCAAGTAGCCACTCCCAGCAAGACCTCAGAGAGAGAGATGTTAGTGACTTTTCCCAAAAGAATCACAACTACAACTTAAGCAAAAAAATGAACAATGTCACAATTTATAGAAAACATTCACCTTAGTGAGGGGGCTGTCACGCCACACCCTCACAAGGACCACAAAAGGAGTTGGATTGGACCTTTGCTAAAGATGAAGATTGTGAAATAAATAAAATACTTAATCTCCGGGATTACTTTTAATTTAATTTCATAATGTTACGATTGTGTGGTTGATTACACTGATATGTGTGTGTGTGTGTGTGTGTTTTCACTCCAGATTTAGATTCATCTGCTGGTCTTTGTGTTATTTGTGTTGGCATTGATGTGATGAAGTGATTTGTTTTTAAAACATCCGCATAATATCAGGGTCTCTGGTCTCGTCTTCTCTGGTCTGACATTCTTCTTAGTTAGGAAGTCTCTGAAACCAGGACAGGACTTAAGATGTAGTTTTGGCTTTTATATTGGTGAGGATTTGCTGATTTAGACGTTTCCACTGAAAAAGTGTCTTTGCCCTTTTGAAGTCCACATCTGTTCAGTCCTCCTCATGGTCCAGAGACTTGCTGTGGTTGAAAGGCCACTTGGTCTGAGACCACCTGTAGTTTAAGTCTGCTTGTGGCTCTGGGATTTCAGAGTCAGACTCTACAGATGGTTCTGAAAACAGTTCTGGTTTGGCCTCCAGTGAAGGACAGCCTGGATCAGATTCTTGATCATTCCTACTCATTGCTGCCAGCTGCCATCTTGAGGTGGGCAGTAAATTCTGCCACCTTTCACTCCAGGTCCAGGTCCACTCTTGTATCGTCTCCTCCTGAGACTGCAGTTCATCAGGTCTTGGTTGGATCTGATCTCCTTTTCCAACTGTTTTTCATGCTCATTGAGGTTCTTTAGGAAGACCTGAAACATAGACAGAGCAACAGTTCAGTTGAAATGGGATAAAAGCATTTGTGTATCTTTCCAAATTGTTAAACATCAAAAAAGATTTTCATTTAGAAATTTTCTTCAGTTTGAAGAAATAGAGTTTAGCTGTTTCTCAGATTTAAAATTAGTGTTAAATATCACATCTAGTTTTACATTAACTGATTTACAAGAGGTTTGAGGCCACCCTGATCTTAAATTTGAAGCACTGCAGATAACACTGCACTCAGATATAACTTCAGTTTTATCTTATCAAAAAAAAAAAAAAGTATAAAAAATAGATAGCCCAATATTTGATTTCTGGTAGATGATCTAACAGTGGCTTTAGTCAATGGTATGAGTGAGGAATGAGACAATATTTTTCTAAGTAAAGAACCTAAAGGCAGCATGTAAAGGGAAAATAACATTGGCCCTAGTATAGAACCTTGTGGGACTCCACAAGAAAGATGGCAGAGGAAGACAGAATCATCCTGGCTGCCAACAAGCTTCTCTCAGACAATTAAGATGTTAACTATTGCAGTGCAGTACCTTTTATACCAACACAGTGTTCCACATGAGACTAAATGCCCATGTATGCTCCCTGTACAAATGTAAATAGGTACATCTGGTTCAAACATCACGTCCCTCATATTTCCATGTGTCTTTTGCATTGACATGGTTATTAGACAATCCAATACATCCACTTGAGGGCAGTACAGAGGTCAGGGTTCACTTTTGAGTTCTGATGTCGATTTCAGACAATAGCAAACATGATGAAGGTGGACGAGATCAGATAATGCACATAATTCTTAGAAATACACATAAAAAGAAGCAGTGCAGTAGATGTCAGTGGTCTATGTGTCACAGGTGTGTGTGTGTGTGTGTGTGTGCTCATATGTGTGCGCCTGCGCCATGTCCTTCCTGATGTGGGATAATCAACGGATGAGAATCACCTGGGGAGGAGGAGAGACTGGCGTGTGGTTTGTTTGGCTTTTTCTTTGGGGGGATTTAGGTGAAGCGGGGGGAATGGAGCAGCAGGAAAAAAAAACGACGGACCGAGGGACAGCAGGGAGGCCAAGACAAGACAAGAGGAAGAGGCTGTGGAGGCATAACAGTAGAGAGGTGGAGCAGTCACATAGAGTCAAGGTACAGTAGATATCTGGCTGTGGGACAGGAGAGGAACGGTGACGGGTAGAACCGCTGCAAACGGAACAAAGCAGCGGAAGGGAGGAAAAACTGCGCCAGGGAGGATACGAGAGAGGATGTCTGACTGGACACGTGGGGAGGTAAAGTAAGTTTCACCTCTCCATACAGCTAATGAATTTTAGCCGGGGCAGCAGGAGCCATGGTACTGAGGAGGACCAACTAATAACTGCACCACCCCAGATGTACTCTGCTTCTCAATGATCTGGAGGACAAATTGGAGAAGACTGCATACCCTCCAGTCGACACTCAGGAAGAAAGACTTTTTACTGGTTTTAGCTAGATCTTTCTTTTATCGCTTTGAAAATAATTTTTTATGGCTTGATGATTGGCTGCTGCTCCTCAGAGAAACAAATTCTTCACCATCCATGGGGCAGACGGTTGGTCCACCAGTTGGTCAGCATTCTCCCCCTTGACACGTGTTCATACATTACAACTTGTTTTTCTTCTTTTTTCTTTTCACTCTGTTTGCTACATTGGGATATGCATCTGCAGTAGCCCTGAAATGAACCAAACTATGCATGTAAAATACGCGGAAGGCTCTTTTTCTGTATTTAGCAAACAGAATAAATAGACCTTTAACGACGCTGTGAGCAACTGTGTCAAATGCTACAAGGAAGTATATAAGCATAAGAATGGGAAAGTTTGAAACTTTGCCTTGCATTGATTGGTTTGAAATGTGCAACATGAATAAAGTTTCGAAATAAAGAATAAAGAAATCGGGTAAAATGAGCCTGATGGGAACAAATGCAGAAGGTAGTGTGGGCTAAAATAAGACATATTACTAAACTTTAACATTTGCTGCAGAATTCTGTCTGGTGTCTAGTGTGGTGGTTTGTATAGTTGCCTCACAGCAATAAGGTTCAGATCTTGGCGGAAACATATCTGAATGGAGTTCATACTCTCTTTGCCATCCTACTTTTTTTCATGATATTTCAGCTTCCTCATAAGCCCTAAGATACATGCATGTTGAGTTACTTTGTGATTTTAAATTGAGTGTAGGCATGAGTATAAGCATGCCATGGTTGTCTCTGGGTTCAAGGTTTAAGGCAATTTGGCTTACAGCCAGCAATAATACATACACCATTGATGAAGTGGTGACCCGTCCAGGATGTGTCCTATCACCTGACAGGTTCACCTCTGCTGCAACCCTGAACAGAATGAAGCAGGAATAGAAAATGGGTGGATGGTTTCACAGAAATATGTTCAATGACCTCAGCCTTCAGCCAACATCATTCATGGAGATATGATTCATCTTGTGTGCTAAAATCACTAACCAGTTGAAGATAGAAACATCAAAATCCATCTACATGACTTGTGTAAAATCAAGCAGGTTCGGACTCAGCAAACCTTTTGTTCTTTATCTGATTTCTTTTAAACAAAAAATTCTCATACATATTTATTCTTGTTCCTTGCCTTTGTTTTTCTCAAATAAATATTTTTGCCTTTTTAACAAAGTTAATCTGTTGGTACAATTCATAGCTCAACACATATTCTCCGTTCTGCATTTTTGCACCAGTCATAGTTTTTGCAGCCATTAAGTTGGTTGTCCTTTTCTATGAGTACGGGGACATAAATGATTACTTCATGTTCACAGCCTTTATATTTCACTGGTTTCAATTAACAACCTGTGTCACTATCTTTGACCTCTGAGGGTTGTACTAGGATATTTTTCAAAAATGGGCAGGTTTTCTGCAGGAATGACCAGAGCTCCAGCTCAGTGAGTCTTAATTCACAGTTTTACTGAAGTCAGACTAGAGGCAGACTGGTCAGAAGTCAGACGACGTCTATCTAAAGTCCTTTTGTTGGACCAGTTTTCCTCTCAGCTGCAGCAGACCCGGAGTCAGCGTTTAGAGACAAGAACAGCGTCTAATCTCACTTCAAGTTCTGCTGAAGGACAGGAGAGCTAATGGAGTTTCAGTGAAGTTGTGGAAAAGAAGAGAAGGAGGGGGGAAGAGAAAGCAGCAACCGAGTTGCTGCAACAGTATAGCACACGATGGAGGTAGCAGCTGGTGCACAATCCAGAGGCAGAGCAGCACACATTTAGCCTCTTTCAGTTTTAGCCTCTAGTCTATAAGAGTTTATAAATGTTACTGCCCTCAGCTTTAGATAACAAAGAAAATTAAGTCAGAATAAACCAAATCTTTCAAATCCAGTGTGTTTTTTAAAGACATGAAATAAGTTTTTGTTTTTACTACATGGTATTTGTGACCTGGTACATTGGGTGATGTAAAGTTGGTTGTATATCTGAGTGTTTATGCAATTTTGTGAGATGTTTTCAGTAACTTAACAGAAGAGATAATCCCACTGAAACCAGCAATCGGTTGGCTGTGTGAGGATGAGCTTATTGTGTTTTGCGTCTTTATTTGCGTCCCTTTTCTGGTGAACACTTAAATGCAGCCCAATGGGCACCCTTTCTCAAAAGACAATCGGAAAAAGCTGCACCATTCTCAAACAATATCACGTCTCAATGACAGCCGGCCTTTCGCTCCCACTTGCAGCTTTTTGGAGCAGGTATAAACACGTCTCATTTCCAAATTGATTTCCAAACAACACATCTCATAAACTAGTTCTGACAGACTATTAACTCGCCCTTGTTGAGATGAGGTAGCATGATTTTCTCTAGAGAGAGAAAGAGAGTTGTTTCAAAGCTGTAAATGCAGACAACATGGTCACCTTGAACATATACATATGAACTGTTTAGAATTTGCTTCACGAATAAAAATATACTCAGAGGCATCATTAGGAGTTAAAGGGGCCCAATTTAACAAATTAGGCTTAAACAAATTAATATCTCACTAACAATGATGACTCCAAAAGCACAAAAAAGGGGTGGGCGACACTGGAAAATCAGGTATCAATTCAATACCAAGTAAATGGTATGGTTGATAATGATACTTTTTTATAGGGCTGTAAATTTAAACGAATGCTAATGCTGATGCTAGGAAATTAGTCTGTGCAATTAATGCTTAAAATTTTTTACACATTAATTCATGAATCATGAAGTTATTACTCATATAATTAAAATCTAAATTTGGCATTTTTTTTGGCAAGAGGTCCTGATTTTGGGCATGTAGGTGCCTTGTCACAGCTGTGAACCAAATCTACCAATAAAAAACACTTATTTATGAAGATTCTGATACTTTCGAGCCAAAGATTAAAGTATCTGTTATCACACATATCGATTGATATTGATAATAATGTTGGAATCGATATTATCGATATTTGGATTGATCCTTTGAGCTGGTGAAAACCTCTCTCCAATGCTGACCAACATAAATGTAATGAGTCCATCATCAGTAGAAGGTAATTGGTTGTATTTAATAATGTGACGTTAGCAGGCTTATGTCTTTGTGATGAACACAGTGATCAAACAAACCCAAATGCAAGGAATATGCAAGATGTCGTGTAAGTATTTGTGTCTGCAAACTCTGGCATTATTTGACTCATTTCCTTTTGTTCCCAATGAAGTTTACAAGTCACTTTTCTGGAATTATTTAATAAAATCCTTGCCTCTCTCTCTCTCGTTTTAATGATTTCAAATATGTCTCTCACCTGCATCTTGATAAAAACAAAATAAAAAGGAAGAGCAGATATGACATGCTGTATAAACACACACAGCTTCTCTTAACGTTAGACTGTTTCCTCCTAATGTCTGAATTTCATCCGTTAGCTTGTTTATTTCTTTTTACATCGTAGCAAGTTTTTGAACAGCACTCCAAGCGATGGCTTGTCAATTATGCATATTGTATATTAATGCTTACTTTTATTTGATTTGCTTTTCCTTTGCTGTTAATTCATGCACAAACAAGCCAGGGATCCTCCGGTGCGGAAGAAGAGCCCTGGTTCCACCATCTACAGAAACTAAAATCACCCCAAAACCACTAAATCTGAGTAATTAACTCCTTCCTTCACGCTTGGCAGAGAGGGGTTTTTATTTTAATGATTTGATTCACTGATCCTTTAAATTTAGCCCCGCAGGAAGAGATGCAAACATGACTGTCTCCGTTTATTGTCTCTGAGCTGCTTTCTGCTGCATACTGAATCAGGCAATGAAAGGCTCATTGAATTTATGAAACACAGAAACCAAACAGATATTTGGGCACATCACAATAACTTCCTGCCATGTGACAAGTGTTAAGATCGAGCTTTAAAAGTCAGTTTTAAAATTGATTAGCCAAACATGAGACAATATTGGGAAAACACAAGTGTGTGTGTGTGCTTTAAAGGAAAGATAACACCTGAAACACCCATCTGCTAGATCAAAATCTCGTCAAACTGTATCACCGAAGCTGTTGATAAGACATCAAAGATGGTGTTTCCTGCCTCCATCTTGCCTCGCGTTATGGAGGCAGGGTTCATCCTCAGCTGCTGATGCTTGTCATCTATCAGATATGGCAGAGGGTGAATATGAATGTGGAATATTTGTTGCTGCATTAGCATGTGGATGTCGACTGCTCTCGTTAATATGAAGTGATGGGATGTAGACAGGTCCTCCAGCTGAGCTGCTCCGAGAGATGAAAATGAAACAGGCCTATGCCAAATTAAAAAAAAAACATCAGCACTGAGCGAAAGACGTGGTTAAATTTTTAAGAAGATGGATCCCAGCCTGTACTTTAGTCTTCACTTGTGACACTGTTACCGATGTTGTTCAGCTCATTTACATTTAATTGACATCTGGAGTTACTTTGCAGTTTCCTTTCTACAGTCAGGAGATGGACGCGGCCTCTTTCATGTCTGAATCTTCTAATTCTGAGCTGTGAAGTCCTTCAGAAGTGTGAAAAACAGCCTTATTTCATGTTGGGTGAAGTTTGGATTTAATCTTCCTTGTTGCAACATGAGAGACCTGAACTAGAACTTTGACGTCCTCATGTTGCTCGCTCACTATGTTTCCTGTTTCCGCTTGTTGCTGTTTTACAATGTTGCCAGGTTTCATTATTTTCATCTCTTCTTTATGTGTTGCTGTTCTCTTTGTTTATTTAACCTTATATTTCACATATTACATCTAATAAATCTCCTCATCATTCTGGTATTAAACTACAGTTTTTTTTCTGTTATAGAATTTCTTCACCAATTTCTTCTTTCCTTTGCCAACCTTCTGGTAATTCTTTCAGCCTGTTGGGTAGAAACTTACAATTACTCCTCTTGTTCTTCTTCTCTCTCACAGATTCCCTTTTTTATGTTTACCCTCTCATTTGTTTCCTTTTCTCTCCTTGATACCAAAGGTTTATTCTCCTTATTTGCAACACCCTGGTATCTCTTTATGAACATGCCGGATAACCCTTCAGCTTGAGTTTTGAAGGTGTATAGTTATTTGAGTAGATTACATTACAATATGTATACTGATGCTTTTATCCAAAGTGACTTACAATGGTTAGGCAGTAGCATTAAGGGTCTTGCCTAAGGACCCAACTGGAAGGTGTTAATGTTCATCCCCTGGGGGTTTCGAACCCTGGGTCCCACATGGGAGACTGATGCTCTACCAATTGAGCTAACCAGCCGCATAGATAAGGTAGATAAGGTTACATGGGATAAATGTTGCAGAGACAGGAAGTGGCAGGAACAAAAACCCAAAAAACAAGAATTCAAAGAGATTAATGGATGGACAGACAAACTGACTGACTGACTCAACATCTAGACAGAAGCAACAAACTGAAGTGGTGGAGAACACAGAAAAGGATTAAATTAACAGGAACTGATAACTAACAAGTTGCAGGTGTAGCAAACAAGAAAGGAGAAACTGGTGTAAAAGGAAAACCGAAAGTTAAATCAAGGTTTAAATTTTTAAAAGTGAAATGGGAAGTAGGATGAAACACAGAAAACTCAGCTTAATTATAATAAGCAGAGACTAAAACCTGATAAGAGACAAAGAAAACTTAAAGACCAGAACATTTACTGATTCCTTTTAAAGGAAACTGCTCACCTGCCATCAGGAGCAGCTCAGATCTCAGCGACTTGTTTCATTTTAATTGTTTGGAGGGTTCACGTTGATGAACAGCAACATACAAACAACTGAATGTACATGTAGAGTAAACTTCTACATTCTGTTTTTACACTTTATACACAGTGATAATTTTCATTCCCAATTGATGTCAAGAAAAATAAGGAACAAAACTAGGTTAAGGTTTTTCAGGAGGGAGGCTCTTCTGTGTGTGTTTTTGGTGTGTGTGGGACTATCCTACTTTACCTCCTCTAATTGCAATTACCAGCTGCGGCCTGGACTATTATCATTTTGACAGTTTACAGAAGTTTCTTTATTAAAGAGCTGAAAGCGTCTAAGTGGGTTAGGTGTCTTGAGCTTTTGTGTTGGCGCGCTTGACAGATTCGCTCTTCCTGCTCTTTAATTGCCTTTACATCGACAGGTCGGAGGCAAAGCGCTCATTCTCTCCCCAACAGTGTCCCACCGAGGACTTATCCTGCACCAGTTAATGAATCACAAATAAAAATTTCCTGTCACAGGCAGAAGAAACCAATATAAGCTGTCAGAAACTGAAGACCGAATTAGAATAATTCATTAAAATATTTCTTTCAAAGGTCCAGTTTCCTTCAAAGTTCTACAGTTTCATAACAGAATGTATAAAGTACGAGATGACTGAAAAGAAGAGAAGCTAAAAAACTGACTGTCCATTTAATTGGTCCACCTGTTCAACTGCTTGTTAAAGAAGCCCTTCTGAATTTGGGCACATTTTCTCAGTGAGGTGCTCCTGATGATGGCTGATTTGGCATCCATGTTGCATTCTACCTCTTCTTTGAGCTCTCTCCAGCCAATAAAAGTCAGTCCGATTTTCACTCTTGTTCTATCTCTTGCTTCGTTCCTTTTGCTGTCCATTTTCCTTTTTTCCTCCAATAAGGCGCTCTTGCTTTTTCTTCTGAATCAGCTGTGGTGTGGGTTCAAAATGGCCATTGTGTTGATACCCAGTTGCTGTCTTGTGATGCGATGTGTCAAGTCAAAATCAGCTATAAAGTGATGCAGCGACCCGCAAGGAAAAAATATGTGAAGTTCAGTTTCTTAGCCGTGCAACGCTGCTGGGCAACTGTGGCTTCAGGAATGTACTTAAAAAATGTCACAGTACCATTAAAAGAAGTCTGAAACATATATTTTTAAGGTAAAAAAAGTTACATAGTACTACTTTAACACATCTAATCAGTCAGTAACATGGCAGCGTCTCAGTGCATTTAATCACGTAGACATGGTCAAGATGACTTGATAAAGTTTATTGTGAGCATCAGTATGAGGAAGAAAGAGATTTAAATGACTGAACATGGCAACTAGAGCAGCTTTGGGATGTGGTGGAACGGGAGATTTTCATCATTGATGCAGCTGAAAAACCTGCAGCAGCTGTGTGATGCTGTCATATCAATAAGGGGAAAATCTCAGAGGAATGTTTCCAACACCTTGCTGAATCTATGACACCAAGAATTAAGGCACATCTGAAGGTAAAAGGGGTCCAACCAGGTACTAGAAGGTGGGCCTGGCAAAGTGGATGCTGGGAAAATAAACTAGATTTACAAAAAGGATTTTTTTGAACAATTGAACAATAAATGGGGATTTGATGGTTTTTCCAAATAAAAATTTTACATTTTAGCATGAAACAATTGAAACAAATTCTTGGACTTTCTAAAAATAAAAGATTGCTTGAACAGAAAAGGTAAAATATAATAATTTTAGAATAATAAGTCATTAACTGGAGGAGAAATTTCACCAAACCGCATTATTAATTTCAATTAATGCAACCAAAGTAATAACATCAGACATCATCTGCTCTTATAGGTCAATTAAAACCTCCTCTTCTCCTGGGAAAAAGTTTGAACCAGACAGTTCCCTTAATACAAAAAGCTAACCGAGTTTAATAGTCGCCTGCAGCGCCATATTTTTTAATTACAATTCACTAACTTAAGGGTATAATGACAATCAGAGGTCGCAAGAAGGAATTTTAGATTACATTTAATAGTCGTGTCTAATCACGAGGATTAAAGAAAATATGTTTTATTCTAACATGTTCATCAGCTAAAAATAAAGTCAAATGGCCTGAAACAGCAGCTTAAAATTCTTTATTTTAATGAATAAATATTATTATTATTACTGTTTTATTATTAGCACGACGTTTATTATAATTTTATTATGACAATAGTTCCATGTTAAAAACAATGATAAAATTATCTTTTATAAGGAGATATTGACTGTAAAGACTGAATATTGTTATCAGCACTACTGTTTTTATAAAATTATATAGTCCTGGTAGTGGTTGTGATAATAGTATATCTGAATATTGTTGTAATTTACTGGGGTGGGATTATATAAGTTTATGCTTCCACCCACTCCTTTTTAACTTATTGTCATATATTTTATTTTTATATTTGTCATCAAGTTCAAATAAAATTTCTAATCTAAATCTAATCCAATCAATACGGAGAATACAATGACAAAATATTCCACCACATCTTTGTGGTGGAATATGTTATGTTATTATGTGTTTGTATTATGTGTTATGTTAAGTAATTGTTATGTGTTGTGATAAGTAGTGTGAATGTGTATTGTTGTATAGTCATCATATAAAGTGTACAAACCCTAAGAAGAATAGCTGCTGCTATACAAAAGCTAATGGGGATCTTAAATAAACAAACAAACAAACATCTAGCTACAGTATGAGTAACATTGATAAATGATATGGCCTATTTTTGTGTTTTTACAACAGCACAATAACAATTCAAGTAAAGGTTGACGTACAAGGAGATTAAAACTTATGACAAGATAATTTAAAAAGAAGATAAAAATAACAGTTGTAAAAATTTTAAGGTGCATGACTAAGGCGCTGGTTGGATCCCCAGGGCGCCTGTTGGTCGAGGTTATTCTTGGTAATTCTTGGTAGTGATGGCCAATCACCTCTTGACTTGCTACCAAGAATTGACCAAGAATTGAGCCCATCCATCAATCGCATCTTGAGGAATGGCCTGAAGTCCCGCCCAATCACAACCAATCAGAAAAATCCCCTCATTCTTGGCTAGCGGAATCAGACTTGGCGAACAAAAGTACCGTAGATTTATTTTTCCAAAGCATCAGCTCAATTTTATATTGACTTTTACGAGGTAAGTACGTTTAACATACCGTATCTATACACTTTTTTATATCAATATTTGGGGTGACTGTCTGGCGATAGCTATTTAATCATATCCACACTAGTAATAACGAGGCTACTACCTGGCCCAACCCCCACTCAGGTAATTTTTCTGGGGTTGTTTAAGCATTTTACCGTGTCTACCGTGGTTGAAGTCGTGGCTAAGCGGTAAAATAAATTTTCCGGCAGCAAATTTTGCTAGTTTAGTTAATCAATGAATGTAATGTTACAAACAGACGTATGTACATATTTGGGATGGTCACTGTTACTACTGTAATTTAGCAGGCTAACTTTAGCTCTGTTAATCTGCCAAGTGACTAAAACTCATATATTACCCTTATTTTGTAGATGGGTGTATATTATTCATTCATTCATTCGTTTATTTTCCTGACAATTTTACTTCACAGGGCAAATATATGTAGATAGTTTAGCACTTCTTTAAATTTATTTGAGGTTAGCATCTAACTCTTTAACAAGTTGCCCTCCTAAAGAAGTTAACTGTAGTAGAAATAATACTTTTATTGTAAGCCACAGTGTATTTGTAGTGCCTGCAAATGTCCATTTGTAAAAATAAGTACAAACAAATAAGCAGCAGTTTTGCTGAAAGGCTCTTTGATTGTGTAGTGATTTGCGTCATAAACATTACAAATGCTGCGATGGACTGGTGACCTGTCCAGGGTGTACCCTGCCTTCACCTGAAACACTGCTGGGATAGGCTCCAG
>JBAMHW010000007.1:5433739-5448467 GCA_037177495.1 Rhadinocentrus ornatus | reverse complement strand
CAGCCCCATACCATCACAGAACCCTGATCCAGCCCCATACCATCACAGATCCCTGATCCAGCCCCATACCATCACAGGACCCTGATCCAGCCCCATACCATCACAGGACCCTGAGGCCAGATGGTATCTCTTTTTGACTTATGAGCAATCTAAGAGCAAAGATACTAACAATTTGACGGTATAAATACACGTTTGTTAATCAGATAGCAAGTTTTTTAAAGAAAAATAAATGACGATTTTGGTGAATGAGGTTTGCAAACAGATATCACATAGGAGAACCACTGCAAATTCTTCTGCAATGACTCCACTTTCTACACCTGCTCATTCCAGTGCAGGGTTGCATCTGCTATCACAGATGCTGCTAGACAATAGGCAAGGTGCACTCTGGACATGTCACTAGTTGACAGCAAAATTCTGTTTGAAATAATATATATGTTTTATTACCTACTTCATTTAGAATGTGATGCAGCCAGAAATTTCAGCCTGGATTTATACTCAAAAATTAAATAAATGTGCTGAAAGAAAACATGAAATATCTCAGGTTAATCCAGTCTGAAGTTAAAAAAAAGTCAAAGCTATTTTGAACAGTATTCGCCATACAATATAATCCTAACTTTTTCTGATGTGGAGTCGTAGATACTTTCAGATGATGCCAGTGTGATGTTAATTTTCTTTACCTCCTGACAGCTGAAACAGGTATTAGAGTTTTTCCTCACCAAAGTAATTTACTTTTTTTTCTCTAATTCAGTCTTTAAAAGAGTTTTAATAACCTCTTTATTAAATGCAAATATCACTTTCTGCAGGTTGTCATCTCAGAAGAGGTGGCTCATTACAATGCAACAACTATGCAGTCCAGATTGAAACATTTCTACAGCAGCTAGTATAAACTCATCTCTTCATTCTCTTTGAAATAATCGCACCCCGAGCTGCTGGCAGCTTTCATTACTGCTTGTCCTTTGAATTTCCATCATGTGTTTGCAGGAGAAGAAGAAAGGAAAAGAGATGGAGGGATGAAGGGAGGAGTGAGAGTGGTTTCAGAGCTGTAATCTGGTTTAGAAGTCACGCCTGGTCCATACACTCCCACTAAATTTCCTGTTGTAAATGGGGGCTAATAGGGGAAAGGTCTGTGTAATTCTCCCTCCATTAGCTGCTCCGTCTGGCCTAATTGCCCAGCCGAGCCTGAACAATTTTGTTAGACGTTGCCCGGGTAATTATGGCTGCTTTGGCTAAAAATAACAGCGGACTAGAATCCAGAGTCAGGCAGTGGTTTTCTTTTCTATTTGTCTTCAAATTCAACCATTTCCCTCCTCCTCCTCCTCCTCCTCCTCCTCCTCCTCCATCATCCACCAGCAAGTAGCTTTAAGCCTCTGGGACGAACTGAGCTGTAAGTAACACGAATATGGAGGCCAGGCTGTGATGGAGGCGATCGGCTGGGTTGAGGGAATCAAACCAGTTTGGTCCTTCACAGACACATCTCTGCTTCTGGTGACAAGCTGAAGGACAATGATGATGAGCGATGATACTCCTACTGTGGCTGCCACCAAGTGGCAGATTTTCTCCTCAAAAAGTGAACTAAAAAGATGGTGATTGATGACTTATTTTGAGAAATGTGCTGCATGAATGAACTAAAAGAGGTCAGGGATTGTATTAGAGAATCTGTAGCCCCAAAACATGAATTAATCTGTTCCATCATTTTAGCTTATAGATCTAAAACCACAAACAGAACTTTAAAACCTTTAAAACTGATCAGGTTATCTTAAGCAGTCTTTTGTAGCTCTGTTCAGGCCATGGCCTTTCGTTCAAGAGTTGTTCTCACCTTAATCATCTCAACTTTCTGAATAACACTAAAATAACACAGAAATAAATTATAGAATTAAAAACATTTTTTTCAATTATTGAACAAAAACAATTAAAAATAAACATGTGAACCGCTACAAACAATAAGAAAAAACATGGTGTGCAGATCATTTTACTAAATTCATTTTGCTATCTATGGTTTTTCTTTCCATTTAATTTGCTTAGTTTTATGTTCCATTTTCTTAACCACAGTCTTTTTTCTTCTTTGCATCTATGAGTCACATTTTTATTCTTGTCTACCTTTGTCCTTTATTTTACAGGCAACTTAACCTCTTCTGAATAAGAGAATTAAGCAGGAACTTTAAAACAACAGTGATACAAGGCTAAAGAAGCATCAAACCTTAAAATTTTCCCTGATGGAGATGGTGGGGACTAGATGGAATACACGAAAACCATTTCCCATTTTCCAAGCTTTTTTGAGTTGTTGCCTTTTTCTCTACATACATTTTTTGGCTAAGGCATAATAAAATGTCAGGGAGAAAACATACTTTTGTGGCAGCAGAACGTGATATCATCTCTCTGGCTGAATAAATATTCTTAATAAATGTGATGAACATTTTTCAGAAGTAGTAATGTCACCATCACTACAATCGGCATGTAGAGTCATCATGATTACATCCAACCAGACAGATAGATGCTACTAAACAGACTTTAAACTGCACAGTCACACTTCTCACATCTAAACCCATTAACAAGGAAATATACAAAAAATCATCTTGTCACTTTATTAGGTCCACCTGTAATCCACCTCTCCTCAGCCAGTTAAATAGCAGCAACTCTGTGTATTTAGTCATGTAGACATGGTCAAGACGACTTGCTGAAGTCCGAACTGGGCATCAGAATGAGAAAAAGCAGCCTACATACCCTCGTAAGCTAATGGACTGAGGAGACTTCCTCCTCCTTAAAGGACTGCTTTAAGCACACAGACTGGGGAGTTTTCATAGATGCAGATTTGGAGTCTGCGCTTTTCTATGTTCACTTCTGCACTGACACTGTCCTGCCCACAAAAACAATCAGGGTTTTCCCCAATCAAAAGCCATGGTTGGACAGCACAGTTCGGTCCCTGCTAAAACCCCCGGATGCAGCCTACAGAGCAGGCTGTGTATTTTGTTCCAAGAACAATCTGGTTTTAAACATCAACAAGACAAGGGAGGTCATAGTAGATTCCAGGAGGTCCAGGAAGACTGAGCATGCTCCTCACCTGGACTGTGAACACTTCACACCTGGTGAAGAAGGTCCAACAACGGCTCTTCTTCCTCAGGAGGTTGAAATGGATGGGACTCTTCTCAGCTGCTTGTGAACTTTTACAGAACCACCATTCTGTGTCTCGGTGTGACGGTGTGGTATGGCAGCTGCACAGCACAGGACAAGAGGAACTTAACCCGGGTGGTGACCGAGTCTAGAAGAGGGCCATACACATTGCAGCCGACCCTACCCACCCAGGCAATGCACTGTTTGTACCACTTCTATAAGGAAAGAAGTACAGGAACATTAAAACCACCACAAACAATACCCCCTGTAGTTCAACACTTACACCCCTCTTCCCCCACAGTACTCGCACGCATCCACTCAATGCTCCACAGCCACACACATTGAAGACTCACACCTTCTCCGACACACACACACACAGACCTCTATCCTTGCATTAAGATGCACTTTATCCACACTGTAAATATTACTGTCTGCTGTGAATTCTTTCTCATTTTCTATAAATATAGAGGTGTTCTTATGTCTTTTATGTACTTTATCTTTATTTTTTACAAATTTATGTGTGCCTGTTATTTTGCTATTTTCTTCTTCATGTGTGCTTAACCGGAGAGACTCTTCAACATTTTGTTATGCTTGCATAATGACGATAAACATCTGGAATCTTAAAAACTGGAAAGACGTTGCCGGGTGTGATGAGTCTCCATTTCAGCTCCACGTTCAGATGGTAGGGTCAGAATTAAGTGGAAACAGCATGAAAGCTGGCCTTTCTTGGCCCATTTTAGTACCCCTTAGTACCATCGTGGCCTGGTTTAACGACCACAGCCTACCTGCATATTGTTGCTGACCATGTCAATCCCTTCATGACCACAGTGTAGCATCTTCTGATGTTACTTCCAGCAGGTTAATGCACCATGTCACAAAGCTCAAATCAGAAATTTTTCAGTCAAACTAACCATACATGTCCCACTTATAGACAAAAGCCCAAAAGCCTCAGCTGTCATGTTTGATCTCCTCTCAATTGTTAAATACTTGTGTGTGTGTAACTTTCCAGTTGTCTTCCTCTCAATGTTTGGTTGAACCAGCCTTGTAAATGGCAAAATTGGGAACATTGTATTTCCACTCTGCAGCAACAACCACCTTGTCTCATTGCTGTTCTTTTCCAAAACTTTCAAGGCTTATGGCCGATTCACTGTTGGATTATGTAGTTGGGGTTGCTTTCAGCTCATTTTCACACTTCTGTTTCTCGGGACAGTTGGCCAGTAACCGAACATACTTGTGCAAACCTGTTAGGTCTTATTATCAGATTAATGACTCAACTTGGACTTGCTTGGGCAGAACCTGACAACAAGCTGTTGAGGAGAGCCATTTGATTGGAATCAGGTGTGTTGGATTAGGGAGACATCAAAAACCTGCACAATTGTGGCCCTCGAGGTATGGAGCTTGACACCCCTGCTGTAAGCAAACCCCACCAGGGCTCACTTGCAAGTGAAATGAGACTACTGGTTTTCAAGAGGACCAGAGTTTGCTACTTAGGTCAGCTCCAGAGTGTGTGAATACCACAACACCGTACGGACCGTACTATCTGTGGAAGTGGACCTCGGTTTGTTTAAGTGGACCAAACATTTGCAGTGTGAATGTGCCCTGTCTTTGCCCTGACTGAAGTTATCATAAAGATGTTTCCAATCATTGAAGTGTACTTCTGCATGTGAATTAGAGACATAGAAAGCTTCCTTTTGCATTGGGGTGAAGCATGATTTCAGCGCAGGTGGTGCTGTGGTAATTGAACATGAAGATCAGGGAGCTGGAGAATGATCAGGAACTTTAATTCACTCCAAGTTGTTGATCTGCTCAAACAAGAAGTGTTAAATCTGGATGCAGGACTGCTGATGGAGAGCCTGAAATAACTCACATCCCTGGAAAAGCATTCAGTCAGAGCCTGTGTTGGTGTTGCTGGTGAGGTTTGCGTTATTTTCAATAACTCCAGATTGGAGTGTTTTGTATTTAAAGCCTACTGGCTGCACTTCCTCTGCTGATGGGATGTTTAAAGAAAGTCGTGACAGGAAAAGTTTCAGGGAGAAGGTTTTCCTTCTGACTCGTCACCATAAAGAAACAGTTCTCTAACATGAAGAGTCGTGTTGTAATCTTTCCTCCATCCTTCTTCCACCTCCTCCCCCTCCTCTTTCTCCTCTTGGAGAGATTTACCTTCAGCTCTGGCAGCCTCGGCCCACGTATTTATCCCCGCAGCCCTTTCTGCTGGCCTGGCACTTGTGTTTATGTAGTGCTGTGATTGTTGATTTATAATTTGACAGCATGCATCTGCGTATTTTGCTGATGTGTGTTTTTTAGCTATGTGTGGCTCTGTGTGTGTGTGTGTTGCAAACAGAAGCTATTGACTTGTTGTAAAGCCGCGGTCCTTGAAAGTATTTATGAGCAGTGAAGCGGAGTAGCTCGGTGGCATTTTCCTGTCGTTGGAGCAAAACGACTCTCTCGACTCTCCCTCTCCGCTCTGACAGCCTCTGCTGAGCAAAGAGACGCCGTTCCCAGAGTTCACAGTAGTCCCTCCCGTCTTTGACCATCTACAGACATCTAGGAAGTCCATATAAAAAACTTATGATCAAACATAATATTATATACATTTATTAAGTTTGAAGGATGTAATTTTACAAATAACACTAACTAACTAATAAAGAACAACTACTAAACAAGCAGGTTTGAGTCCAGAATAAATAGAACTAGAGGCTACTTATTACAAATATAATAATTTTGTCAGTACATTGTTTAATATAAAAAAATATTAAATATTGGCAAAGGGCATTGACAAATAATAAAAACAGACTAAATGAGTATGCAACTAGATTTGTTCAACTAAACTGATAAGGGAAAGTCAGATATAAACTGGCACTGGAGGCTCTAATAAAATGTCACAGGACCTTCAACACAAAATCAAAGTTCGTGCAACCAAATCTGAAGCACAGCACCAACTAAACTTTTCTAATCACATTATATAAAAAGCAACCAACTTAGCTAGGCTGAGAAAAGCGTCTAGTTTTTTTGACTTTTAGTAAAACATGGATAAATGTGTAAACTTACTAATGAGTGAAATGTTATGAGATTTCTATAAAGAAACGCTACTTTGTAATTTGGCTTCCGACAGACTGCAAACAACAGTTTTTGGGAAGGTCAGCACATTTTTAGACCTATTCTAGATATTGAAGCTCCACTCACACAGTCTTTGAACATCTAAGCTGTGCTGCCATGTTCTGTTAAAGAGAAAAGACTTTCTCCTGCAACCCTTCCAAATAAGACAGACTTGCTCAGCATTTTTCAAACTGTACTGTTGTGAATTTTAATATTTAACATGCTAGCTGAGCCTTGGAGAGTCTGAGATGCAGCTCTTAGACAAACCTTGGGATAAACTTGCTGGAATGTCCCTTCCTGGGAAGATTAGCAGCTGTTTTAAAGTTTTTCACTGGTGAATCATCTCACTTTCTTTAGAATGATGGAGTCCAGTTGGAAAAGGCCTATTATGTTAACCGTGTTATGTATGTTAACAGTATGTTAACACTAATAACTCTTTCTTTTTTTCAAAGGTAAATGTGGAAAATGTTGGTTTTTACTTTGTATATTTTGATGTAATCTTAGTCTGAAAAACAGAAACCGTCAATCTGTACATTAAAAATGGAAGATAAAATTAATCTTTTTGCGCTAATGACCCTATAACCTTACCAAGATTGATGAGTAGTAACAATTGCTTCTCTAAGATCCTTGCTGATGTCTAATTAATAATAAAACAGTGGAATATGTCACGTGTTGGTGTTCGTCTGAGGTCGGATTGACCTCGTTTTTTGTGAGAGTATGTGGTTCATGGAACGGTGGGCCAGGACTTATCGAGGACCACTTTGGGTCGTTGTCCTGTTGGGAAAACCGATGTATTTAAAAAAACATTAAACATATATAGAAGAAGCCAAAAGTAGATTTGAGTAAGAATCAGGTCCCCATCAGCTTTTTAGTTACATAAACTAAAATTGTTCCTTGATTTACAGCCTCGCACTCATAGTTCTGATGATGCAGAACCTTCTATTACGGTGCTGAACAGAGCCACAATGCTGCGTGCTAATGGCAGATCCAGACATAACCTGCAGCAGATGCACAGCTTAATTCCCTGTGCAGTCTCTAATGGAGACAAATGAACAAGTCAGGAAGCAACAGAAGGTGTCACACATCTATATTCATCTAAATTTTCTCAAACGTTTGTCTTTATAGTGTTTGTCTATTCATGTTGAACAGTACCTGCTCTCAGAGGGTCTAAACCAGGGCCAAGGTCTGGGGGATCATAATGAAAGGGGCTTCAATAACAGGAGCAGGACAAGCCCAAATAAGCAACCACTCAGAAAAAAACAAGCCCAAAAACCCACAACTAATGATATTTGCAAGGGACTTAACAGAAAAACCAGCTCAATGTCGCTGATAACAGATTTAGTAACTCTGCTGCCTTTTTCCAGCGCAGTTATCTTTATTCCTGTTGTGTTTGATCTAGTAGGCAGTTTACCGCTGCGCTCGGAGCCTCACACACTGATTGGCTGAGTGCACCACGTGGGGTGGCTTACCTCACGTGCAATGGGTCCGCGTGTTTCCTGACCGCTACCGGTCAATTGTAAAAGTTGCGGCAGTTAAAATGAAAGCACCCAGTCAGATTTTATATTTTAACTCGGGGGCCAAGTGGGACAGGTTCTGGTTCCGGATCTGGACCGCGGTCCGCTTGTTAGTGAGCTCTGGTCTAAACAAACATTTCTCTACACTTCCTGACCTCATATGTTTACTGTACATCCCCAACTTGTTCTGCATAAGATGGTAATCAATATTTCATGTGATAATCACATGCTTAAAGAAATGATCTGCTGCATCGCATGCATAGTAAAACAATTTATTCTCAAACTATCAACATACAAATTCTGTTTGAACAGCATCTGGCCTCTCAACCGATATCTGGCTGCAGAGACTTCCGATCAGACACAATAATCTGAAAGGAAGAAGGTATGGAGTCATGTTTTTCACACAAAAATTAGATCCATTAGCTCACAGAAATAAATAAAAGCATATAATGTGTTGGAAAAAGACTGGATTCTGTTGCAATGCTACAAACTTCTCATTTGCTTCAGAATATACGCCTGTTACATGATTAAGATGATACCACTTGTTGCTTCTGTAAAAGGGCTGACTCATTCAGAGCAGAGTTCTCTTCTATTCATCACGTCTGCTGGACAAAAGCATTTATATTTCTTAACCTAACTGTCTTCAATCAGGAATCAAGCCATTGTTATCTGGTAGAAAGTTTTCTATTTATTCCTCTAAAGATTCAAATCAAGTTAAGAAAGTCAAATTACAATTCAATGAGTGAATAATATTAATTATTATTGATTAGATTTATGCAGCTCTTTTTTGCACGGAACTCAAGGTGCTTACATTGTATCCATTATTCACTCACTCCTCCCTCTTACCTGGTCATGCTAAGCTACATGTGTAGCCACAGCTGCCCTGGAGCAGCCTGACGGAAATGTGGCAGGCAATCGGCGCCTCTCCGACCATCACCGAACATTCATGCACCAGTGATGCCAACACTGGAGGCAAGGAGAGTGAAGTGTCTTGCCCAAAGACACAACGACAGATGACTGGGGGAGTGGGAATTGAACCGCTAACTCTTATTATTGGATGACCCGCTCTAAAGTTACAGAATCTATGATTTATAACAAGTCAAGCAAAGTATCAGGCTGAGCCACGTCCAAAATAAACACCTCTCCCAACAAACACTATTAAACCCTGTAGAAAAGCATTTAACCAAGGACATCCATGAAACCTCACTCCCTAACTTAAGAAAAACAACCCCCAAAAAAATAAAATTAAATAGTTCATACGAAATGGTAGCTCAACTCTACAGCTTTATTGCACACATCTGCGAAAACGCTGAGAATATGTTTGCTTTTCTTAAGAAGGAAATGTTGACTGCCATTGCACGTACATGTTTATATTTTGGCCGCATTGCTTATTTTGCGTGTTTTTTCAGCACAAGAGATTAGTAGTTTAGTGGCATTATAAATGATCTATCATACTGCTACCGTTCTTTTGTTCTGCTGTAATCTTAAACTGAACCGAAAACTTACCTTCTTTATTGTCATGTTTATTGTTTTGTTTACACAAATTCAGCAACTCTCTCGTAACACATGTAATGTAGCTTAAAAAAGCCTTTTCTTAACTCTTTTGACCACTTAAAGCGCTTTTACATTTACCCATTCTTAAAGCATTTCTTTTTAATATTCTAATGCCCCTTAGCTATAACATTCATTCATACACCTATGATGCAGTGGAGGCAAAGCGGGGTTCAGTATCTTGTCCAAGGACTCTTCAACATGCAAACTGAGGAACTGAGGATCAAACCACTGACCTTCCAATTGGCAGACAGCCGCTTTTCCTTCTGAGCTACAGCAGCCCAGTAGATCAGGAATCTCTGAGACACCAATAACCATGTCATGTTCAAAGTTACTTAAATCTTCTTTCTTTCTCACTCTGTTGCTCAGCTTGAACTTCTGCAAGTTGTGCTGACCATGTCTAGATTCACTCATTCATTCATTCACTTCCTGTACCGCTTTGTCCAATTAAGGGTTGCGAAGACGCTGGAGCCTATCCCAGCAATTAACAGGCGAGAGGCAGGGTACACTCTGGACAGGTCGCCAGTCCAACGCAGGGCCATGTCTACATGACTAAAGGCCATTACACACCGGGACCGTTGCGAATAAACGACACGATATTGCGAATAATTCGGAGGAGAAATTTCTAAGTTTTTGTCTATGCACACCAAGTGAGATACAAAATTGTGAATAAATTATGAAGATTCTAAAACATATTCGGAAAGTGGAAAAACAAACATGGACTCCACATCAGGCAACGACGATATTGTGCTTATGCTGGCAAAAAAATAAATATGAGCGCACCGAGTACATCCTATCCTTGAGAAGAGAAGGGAGCTTGGGGAGTTTAATTGTTTAGTCCAGGAGCTGAAGCTGTACCATGACTGCTTCAGGACCGACTCGAATCTTCATAATTCAGCTTGTTGGCAATTGTTTGCCACACATTGTGATCATTGTTGCGGTAATTCTTGTCTCGGTTGTCGAACAAACACAAGTGTTGTGAAACAAATGTAACAAGACGCTCGGCCACGGTGATACAAAGTTAGAAAGAAGCAGCAGCGAGAAGTGACACATAGCTCGCAACACCGGCTCTGGTGACGCTATCAATACGCCTCCTGATTGGTGGATTGTGTATCCGTCGGATGCGTAAATAAGAAAAATCAACCTCAGTCCGAAAAAATTATTCTTGCAAAATCGCTTAATGGAAATTCGTCACTGATGTGAATGTTTTCATTGACCTCTCATTGATTCGATAAAAATATTGCCGTGCGAGTTTAGTCGGACGAAATGTTTAGAGTAGATGTGTAAAGGCCTTTGATGTACTGAGTTGCTGCTATGTGGTTGGCTGATAAGATATTTATGTAATCAAACATTTAAATGGGCATGAGTGTACATTGCAGAACATATAATTCCACAGCCATCATAATAAAAATGCCTCCATTGTCTTGGTTTGTGAATGTGACTCAGACTTTGATACCTGGCTGCAGGAAATTATCCTCATTCAATGCTGGAGATGGATGACAACCTGCGTTTTAAACAGCTTGTGTTCCCTCCTCAAAGTCTTATCAAACTTTTCAGGACTAATTTGTCTGAATTTGCCTTTGCATTAAGATTTCTGTTATGTGGAACTAATATACGCTCATTAGGTTGATTAGCACAAACCGCATATATGTAAAGTGATGGATAGCCATTTTCTCATAATGTAGAGTTCTGGAAAACTAAATAGATCTTACTTCGACAATATTTGTCATGTTTGACGTCATGTTTTCTATCCATAAAGTGTGTTTGTTTTTGTTAATATTAATTTAAATCTTTAAAACTTCCGTTCTTTACATATCTGTTATTCAGATCATCATTCAGACCTCAGTCCTTCCTGAAGCTCTGGTGTTTCTCTCACATTGATCACTGAACAGAAGCTGGATGGCTAATTACTGCAGCTCATTTTTAATGACACCGTCTGAACTTTTGCCTTTGAATGCTAAATGAGAATTGGCTCTCATGCACACAAACAACAATAAAAGATATTTAACAATTATTGTCTGGCAGCAACAAAGGCAAATGACATTTCAGAGTGTGGCCTCGCTGCTAATTGAGCTCCGTCGTACCTGAAGATTTATGAAGAAGTCGAACAGCAGGCTGTCCTCCCAGCTGCAAGGACGCTTTGTTGCTGCCGGGAGGAAGACAGAAGATGGCATTTGGATTTGCATGCCCCTCAAACAAGATTGTTTTTTAATCAGTAGTATGTGGGGATGAGCAAAATCACAGTTTTGGAAATGATAATCAACTCAAATCATGGACTGGTATCCAAAAAAAGAATTAAGATGCTGCGAGCAGAACAAAGACCTCTATTCAATAACAACAAATATAAATTTGACTCTGAAGCAGTTAATGTGGAAGAACAGGCTTCGGGTGGAAGATGGAGCATTCTGGTAAATATGAATAAACATTACAGCTCAATGTGACTGCTGTAGGAGAACTGTTTCCACCTGGGAATCAGATTTCTGTTAGACTTTGCTCCTACTGTATGTTCAACAGATGGGTCAAATCCAGAATCATTTAAACGTTTACTGCATTTATGACTGAAACTTATATCATCTCTGCATCTTTTTAGGGCTTTGTACGCAGATGAGTCCCAGAGCTGCTATGGCTCTGGTTCATTAATACCATCTACATCAACACTGTTTCATTATGTACCTGTCATTTTCACACAGTGAAAGAGCTAGTGTCTCACTTAAATGATCATATTGGACAGGGCAGGTCTGTGTAATGTCCAGTCAGTGGTTGCAAGCATATGTTTACTAAAAAGTCATCATTTACTTCTCACATGTGTAGGAAGCATAAAGCATGCTCCCCTGATGGTATTAATAACATGTACAGGGAAACTTGCCCCCAGCCCCCAAATGTCCTTGCCTGTACAGATGATTCATAAAACACACATGAAGCCATGCCAACAGCTAGTGCAGCCAGTGATATGCCATAGAATAGTCTTATCTCAGAAACGTGTCTCTTTTCCCTTAAACTGCAAGGACAGCTGCTGATCCCTGCCTCTACTATACAGACTATTGTGGAGGAAATGCAAAATGTGCACGTGTTAGGTCAAGCACACACAATAACTAAAGTAAGTTCTTTATTAAAAAATCATATGAGCTTATCAGATAAAGCAGTCACTAAAATCTGTGACTGCATTAAAGATTCCGATTTGTTCTATGCCTGTCATCAGGGACAATTAAGAACAACATACTCCAGAAATCAGACATTCACAAAAATTTTGAAATACACGGAACCTCAAAAAGTGGATGAAAACATGGAACAAAAATAGGAATACAGAGTCACAGCAGTTTGGAGATCCTGATGAAGAGGATTTTACGGATTTATATGATGGACAAACTTTCAAATGTCACCCATTTTTTCATGGGACAAACATCCTGACAGCCTTAAACTGATTTTGTACCAAGACACTTTTGAAATTGTGAATCCCCTGGGTTCTGCTAAAAAGACACGCAAAATTCTTGCGGTCTATCTTTCATTAGCAAATTTACCCGTTGATTTGCGTTCAAATACTGATAATATGTTTTTATTCTTGTTGTGTCTTGAGAATGACCTTAAGCATTTTGGAAAAACCAAAGTTCTTGGAGACAGATGGAATAAATGTAGATGGAGAAACAGTAAAAGGAGTTCTTTACTGCATTGCTGGGGATAACTTGGGTTCTCATTTCATAGGTGGGTTTACAGAGAACTTTAGCCACTCTCAATATTTGTACAGGTACTGTGAAATCACAAGAAGTGACTTTAAGGCTGATCCAAATGCTTGTGGTCCTCCACGCACCACAGAGACGTATGATGCAGCTGCTGTTAATCTCCACGCTGATAACATCCAAGACGTTAGAGGAATAAAGGTAAACTCTATCTTTAATACCCTTGAGTCTTTTCACATATCCCAGCCTGGTCTCCCACCTTGTTTAGGTCATGACCACTTTGAAGGAGTCTTGTCATATGATCTAGCACTGTACCTAAAGACCTTTAAAAAAATGAAAAAAAAATGGTTCACATACTCATTCTTAAACAGGCGCATCAAAAAGATTAAGTATAAAGGATCTGAAGCACTCTCAAACCATGTGCTGTCAACCCAGCCAAGTTATCAGGGCAAGCTGTTCAAAACTGGAACCTTTTGAGATTGCTACCAGTTTTGATTGGTGACAAAGTGCAAAACCATGAGGATGAAGTAGTGCAGTTAGCTCTCCAGCTAAAATACATTGTCAATCTCATTTGTGCTTAAAAGATTTCCTTGTCCCAGAACGCATATGTTGACATTTTCGTCCAAGAATATTTGGAGTTGAGAAAGATGCTGTTTCCTGAAATTGGAGAGGAATTGATGCATGCTTTGGAGAGAGGAAAAAGGCCAGGCCCGAAACTGAGGAGGCAAATGGTCCAGGTTTTATTACTGAAATGATGGAAAAATGCCCTCATGTAGGTAAAAAGCACTCAACTGACGTTGCAAAAAAAATGGTTGCAAAATATCCCAATCACTGCAAAATGTAATACAGGGTGATGTTGTTGGAAAAAGTAACCATTCTCTTGTTAAACAGTTGCAAAACAGAATTGAAAATGTGAGGTGCACTTCAACACCCAAAATCAGAAAAAGAAAACATCAGACTGAAGAGTCAGACCACACAGAAGACATGCCATTAGAAGAGAGAGCAGCAATGAAGGACACTTACAGATGCAATTAATGGAACGTTAAATTTCTGCCCCGTGAAGAATCTCCAGACAGCCAGCAGCAAAAGATGGAAAAAGTCAAAATGATGTTCCAACATTCTGATGCCAATCCAGAGGAGGTAAAATGTCTAATGAAGTCCACTTTTTACACACAGTGTCAACATGTCAACCAGGGGAAAAGTATCAAATGCCTTAGAGAGGCGTGACCTTTTTGTTTTGATGAACTTGGCATGTCGATACACTTCAAGGAATTCACTGGGATTGACCTCAAAGAGACATTCACACGGAATTTAGATTTGAAGGGCAAAAGGACTTCTCAACTACATGAACACATTTAATTTAATTTAATTTATTAAGATCCCTATTAGCTAATGAGACATCAGTAACTATTCTTTCTTGGTTCTCCTCTATTTTACATTGCAAATTTTGTTGTTTACATAATGTTATACACCATGCACACCCACCCACATACACAAACACACCCCCAAAAACATATATATATATATATATATATATATATATGTATATATATATATATATGATATATGTACACACGCATACATACACACATATACATACATACATATACAAACACATGCAAATATAAATACATACCTACATACACATACATCCATTCATATACATATACACAAATATATGTACCCATACCCACCTATACACACATACATATGTACAGGACTGTCTCAGAAAATTAGAATATTGTGATAAAGTTCTTTATTTCCTGTAATGCAATTAAAAAACAT
>JBAMHW010000007.1:5329951-5344501 GCA_037177495.1 Rhadinocentrus ornatus | reverse complement strand
GTGAATGGGTGATGCAGCAGGTTAGTGGGGGGGACACAGATGGTGAGGGGATGCGTCTAGGTGAGTGGGTGATGCAGTAGGTGGATGAGAACACGAGCGCAGTTGGCCGGCTAAAGGTGTCACTGGGGCATCCCGCAGTATGCCAGGCATATGGGGCTGGGACGTCCATTAAGGAGGACAGCACCAGTCATCATATACTGTTGTCTTTTGGTTAAATAGCTCTGTATCCATTTCAGCACAACCCTTCTTATCCCATATCGCTCCATTTTATTCATCAAAATACTAAAACTAAATAAGCAAAATTAGCAAATAATGTATTATATTTAATACATACAGTTTCTGAGACCTTTTGCATCACTTTATGGCAAAATGTTTGCTCTAAAACAGGGACCACCATCTCCAAATCTTTTAGACCAGTGTCACACAGACCTTTAATTTATTTTTGCTACAAAACAGCTGGCTCAAATCAAATGTTCTGTTTTTTTTTTAATATTTTTTTCATTTTTTACCCCATCAGCTTGTTGTCAAATCCTGCACAAGCCTCTTAATGACCCACAATACTTGCCTGCAGGACCCTGGCTCAAAAGGTCTGAAGTTGGTGATCCCTGCTCCAAACCCGATTGAATACAATCTGATACTTGTTTTCTGCCCCCTGGTGGACACCTTTTGCACTGCAATAATTCTTTCATATCACAAGGTAATAAACAGTGCATGTATGCAATTTTTTTTTTGTTTTTTTTATGTGTTTAACATTTTGTTAAATGGCTTAATAAAGACTTCAGCTTAAAGACAATCTATTTTTTCATCCATTTTTTTTTTTCTTGCAGCGGTCATTTAAGGGTTAATTTCTCATTGGTGATAACGTGATGTTAATATTTTGGGAACTTTTTTGAAAACCCATGTAGATTTTTTCACATAAAATCATTTAATTTCTGTTCATATCCAGATGAATCACATGACCACACCTAAAAGACAGAGGGTTTACTTACACATATTTGTCATTTGATAAAACTGAATAAAATGGTGAGTGTCGGCAGTGTGTGGATCAGAAGGGCCTGCTCAGACAGAGCAGTGATGTGTAGCAGCGACATCGTCTTTTCTGAGGTCAGCGGCCGCCTTCAAAACTAAACATTGATATGGAAATGTGCCCTAACAACTGGAGGCTTGTAATAACTCACAGAAAGATTACAATAAAGATCAGCTACAATGAGGCAGCGACCCTTTGGGGACTCTGTGGGGGGAACAGAAGTACAGAAGTGACTCTTGGAGGCAACGGTCACGACTGATAACCTCCAGGCCACAGCAGCAAGCTTTTCCAGGAAACAAAAACGTGGACTGATTTTCAAAAGAAGAAAAAAAAGCCAGGCTGACCAAGATGAAGTTGCCTGGGGACACGGTGGAAGAGAAAGAGAGATGAAGGAAGGGCGAGTGAGATACATTTATATTATGTGATTAAAGGGGAAGGGGAGGATGGTCAGCCAGCGACAGACAGAGAGATGTAGTGGGAGTTGAGCAGCAGCTCTATCCTCTCTAATTGACCCCAGTTAGGATCCACACACCCTTTCCGTGGCTCACAAAGAGCACCTAATTGCTGCAGCTGATTGGGCCCTGATAGAATTATGGCTGTCAGTGAAGGTCATTAGGCACAGATTCATCTTCCATCGCGGGGACGAGCAAAATTGCCCTCCTTATTCCTCAAGCTGTCCTAACGAGCTCGCCATGAGACAGAAAATCCCAGATAAAGCATAAAGATGTCCTGCCCATGTGTTTCCACATATGTGTGTTTTGGCATAACGTGTGATCTCAGATTTATGGATCAATACTTGTGAGTGTGAGCATCTTTCTTTCCCCTGAAGGTGGACAATGCAGAGCTTTGACAGAGGCCTTAGTCTTTGCAGTAAGGCCCAAGATCCTTGCAGCTGCTTAGTGGCCCCAGACAGGAAGCAGATCAGTCAGATCATGCAGGACCTCCAAAGTTTTCTCTTCTCTGAGCGATAAAAGCAAAGCAGATGTGTGCTATGTGGGAGCCTTATTGTCACTAGTTTCTATTCTGGAGTGTCAACAGACTCTAGCAGAATTAAACTTGAGCCATGTTTTGGTTTCCAAAGCTGGTTGCTGGGCTTTCAACCACATCTCTCTGGCTTCTTTTTTCTTTTGTTGTCTTTTTTATGGGAGAACACCTTAGAGAAAGAGAAAGGCGAACATGTGAACTCGTAATATTGGATGTAAAGTAAAACAAGATTTTTTGTAAACTGTGTGGAAAAACCAAAATAGATAAAAACATTATAAAACATGAAATATTTATAGCTTTCCATGTTTAGCTAACCATGCTAAAGCTAACATTATATCATGAGCTACTAAAATCATACAACAGAAGACAAATCTCTTAGAACTCTGACTAAAAAAAGCCAGGTTATTAGCTGGTTTAGCTCCAAATGACTCTCTAGGTGAGTGATTATGTTGTGTTAGCGCCACCACGCCACACCAGCCAGGTTCAGGCCTCGGCTGGCCTTGGGTATGTGGAGTCTCCATGTTCATCTTATGCATGGGTACATTTCCATTACTCTGGCTTCCTTGTGTAGCATCTTGCTATATTTTTTATTTGTCATTAAGTTTGGTTGTGAGCCAAAGTATGTTTCATTCAGTAAAATAGGTTTGTGATATGGGTGCAATTTCCTACATTTTATCAGTTTTTGAACTATTCAAATACTACTGTTCTAGGTTATTGGTTTTAATTTTTTTATTTAATTGTTGATTTTTGTGTCAACAAGTAACAGCCAATCGGTGTTCAACAGGGTCGCACTGATGACTTACCAGGTTAAAGGTGGGTGTTTTTCTGTAGGAAGAGACGTGAGAGATAGGAAATGAGAGGGAGAAAGCAGAGACTTGAAGAATGTGTTTGACCGCAGCAGCTAAGAATATTGAGTTATTCATGTGATAATAAGTGTGCAATGAGTCAGGAGTGTTTCTGGGAGCGGCTGTATGAATGCCCAAAGCAAGAGGAAATGGGAGCCGAGCTGCGTTAGCTCTTTCCTATACGTATTTAAGAGGAGTGAACTTCTCTGGTGCGAGGATGATGCCACATGTCTGACATCACGCTGGATCCGGAGACTGTGAGTAGAAGTGTTATTGTGCAGGTTCCTCCAGCCCACCTGGTCTGGCATTGTAGGGTTCTGCAAACTCAGAGCGTGTACTCTACAATCAGCAGTGCGAACAGATTATTTTCCCTGGAAGGATTTTCATATGAGCTAAAACAAAAGCGTACCACAAACTGAGACAGAAAAGCCCCGGGCATTATTTCTGTATTCTATTTTTTGGGGAGGTAATTGATGCAGTTTCTATGAAAATCATTGTTAAAGGGGGCCTAATATGCTATTTTGACTTTTCTGAGCTTTCTACAGTATCGTAGTGCTGAATACTCATCAGACAAGTGAGTGGGCTGTTTTTTTGTTTTTTTTTAATCACATAACACAAGTTTGAGTTTTTCAGTGTGTCTCTACATTCAGTTTCCTTGGCGCTGAAAACAACAAAAAACCAAAAATACCAAAATGCCCAAAGGAAACAGCGGTTACACAGCAATGTACAGAGTTTGGTTTGGGAGCCAGCCATAGAATTGCACCAACATTTGTATTTGTGACGGGCATTTCAACGAAGACTGCTGGATGAATGACGGCCGGTACATCGAGAGATTTGTGACCAAGCTTCGGGTGAAAGGAGGGTCTGTTCCTACAATCTAGGGCCACATTTCTGATCCTGAGCTATGAGCTTAATATTAGGTCATATAGATTTTGCAGTTGTAAATGAATGTTTGCAAATAATTTCTGAGAAATTCAAGTTTGCAAATGTGCAGAAAAAGTTTTGCATGGTTGTAAAAAAGATTTGTATTTGTAGATTTTTTATTTTTTTTTTAAACACTTTTCACAGATGCAAAGCACAAAACTGCGTGATAGACTCTGAAGCTGCGGTTGCAAATTTTGTCCATATCTTTAAACATCTATCTGATTGGATGGTGACAAATCCAACTATCCAATCAGATAGCAGATGTTTTCCTGTCCTTCCGGACCATTATAAACTTTTACAGAAGGTTACAATTTATTTTCACACTAAGTTCCTCAGTCACATCCTAGCTGGTCCAACCTATTTGCATCAGGAGCAGTGTCATACTCCTAGATTTAGCCTGCATGGTTGATACGAAGAAAAATAAAGTTTCATATTTTAGTAGACCCTCGCCAATTCACCTCCCCTGCTACAGGGTTACCAGTGAGTGTTAAATCAGAATTGAGAGGTGGGAAAAAAATGGATGGAGATATCTGTTGTAGTGGTAACCCAAAAAGGTTGCATGAAGGAAAGGAGCATCACTAATAGCCTTTATCACTCGGATTGTCTCTATTCTTGGCTCCTTGCTATATTTATTTTTTAAATCACTATAAACCTATTTACCTGCAAAAAAATAAAATAAACATGCATTATGGGGGAAATGTGTTGCAAATGCAGTTCTTGGCCCATCCATCCATCCATGATGAAAGTCAGACCTTCAACATGGACACTGAGTTATTTCTTGACATTTCATTTGTGTATTTTAAATGGTTCACCTGGATTCCACCAATCAAACAGCCAGCGTTGCATGATTTCAGTCTTAGACATCTCATGTACAGGCTGAATAAAACCAAATAAATAAATAAAACCATGGGCAGGATTCCACCCTGCCTGACACCATTAGACGCTCTAAAAGGGCAGACATACTATACCCCCCGCCCACATCTGATGTGCTTTTTCTGGCTTGCATACCAGTAGGCAAGAACCCTCACAATATACCATTGCACTCCCTGTTTTAACTTAATAAATAGTTCATGATTTGATCAATCAATTCATCAGTAAAACACATGAGTACAAAAGATTGACCACAATTGAGGGCCTTGATGGCAATTTTTTTTTGCTCAAGCCATAGGTCTTCCAGCCAAGTCCCAGATTCTACATTATAAGCTTCATGAGCGTCAGCATGATACAGACCTCCATGTTCATTTCAGCCAGGTCTAATGTTGTACTTCCTATTACATTTATGTTTGTAAAATGGTTTGCCACCATCAAATTCTTCTCTCTCTGAATGCAGCTGGGAACTGCTGCTGCTGATGCATGAGGACCAAGCCTCTTTTGAGTGCTTTTGGACATTAATTTACGTCAGTCTCCAAAGGTTTCCAATATCACCAGAAAAAGTCGCTAGATTTGTTGATAGCCGCTTTCTTGAAAAAATGTCCCTAGAGGGGTCTGAATACTTGCTCAATATAGCGACAAAGTCACTAAGTTGGCAACACTGATGTCCAGAGACGGCTTCCTGTCCTTCTACACAGCTGCAGACTCTTACAATGGAGTAGATGAATTTAGATAGATTTCAAAGACGGGTGCTGGTGCAATGATACTGGGAAATCTCTGACACCTATGAAATTTGTAACATCATCAGACAAAATGACGTTGTTTAGTCCAAGTCTGAAGCTGCAAAGTTGCTAAACCTTTGTTAATCAGTCCAACACTCCAACAGCAGGTGCTGCAAACTCTTTCTAAGCAAACTTTTGCCTCCACCCGGCCGGGATTGGCTTTCGCTCACCTTGCCTCCAGCTGGCCTTACTATTTCAGTGGCGCTTGGATTCCAGAAAAGCTGCTGCTGCATCAGCGCAATCACCATGGTCCTCCCTAGCTCCTTCACAAACAAGTGCCGCTTGTAAGTGACAGTCTGCCCCCTGGGTAGACAGGTGGTGGGATGTACCAGAGCCCAGGAGAGGATTCCGTTCTTCGAAAGACATGTTGTGCTCTCCCTTGCTGTATAATCTCCTATCTCCGGCACCGAGGAGCTGCTGTCAGGCAGAGCTGGACGCTGCCGCTAAAGCAGCTGCTACCCTCTTTCACACCTTTGAAATACTAACTCTGGCTGACAGAGGCCAGTAGAAGGAAAACAAGTTGAGCAACTGCCAATACTGGCCGGGTGAAGGCAAAAGTGGTTGTTTGCTTTGAGTGAGTCCACAGCGCCTGCTGCTCTAGTCTTGGACTGAGTAATATCAGTTTATCACATTCACTTTGAAAAACAGCGGCACCACTGTCCATCTTTAAAATTTGTCTACTTCCCCTTTAAGAGCGTGCAGTCATGTGGAAGAACCGGAAGATTGGACAGTTTGATTTGTCACCATCCAATCAGATAAAAGTGTAAAGACATAGACAAAATTCCCAACTAAAACTTCAGAGTCTGGCAGCGTTTTGCCAATCAAATTTTTTTACAACCATGTAAATCCTTTGTATTAGCACATTCGCAAACTTAAAACTTTTATGCAGTTTTTTTACAGGGTAACAAACTTGAAACTGAAATTATTTGTTAATTTACAACTGCATACATATTGTTTGAAGGCACAGGTCATTCCTGAGTGTAATTTTTAGTTTATTTACATAAAGTTACGGTTTTTCCATGCCCAGATATAAGCACTCACATGACTGCATCAGGAAAACGGCAAGATTTACTTTAAGTATCCTTCTGTAATCTAGATCTATAAAACAAGATGATAAACTATAAATGATTAAAACCAGGAAAGAGGTTTGAAACGTCTTTTAAAAGCCAAAATCACTGGAGGGACTCATTTATCCTTAATAAGGCTCTCAGCTGCACATGACATTACCCTGTAAATACTTAAACAATATATAAGAAACACGAAGCCCAAATGTTACAAAGAATAAAAACAGATTCCAGTTTAATTCTGGTTTAACTGGAAAGTTGTTGGTTCATTAGAACAAAGCACATAAACAGAAGCAACACTAAGACTCTCATATACAGAACAACCTGAGACACAAAATATCATTTATAATTTCTTTGATCAAAATGAAACATATTTCGTATTTTTAACCACAATTTGAAAAAAATTAAACAAAAACAAATTTGAAAAAGAAAAAAAAATTACACAAGATGTCCATATTTTCAGTTTACTAAGAAAAAAAAAAACTACCCTGGAAACAGCAACTCAGTTAGTGTATAAAAAAGTTTAAGTTTATAATAACACAATGCGTAACTTTCAGATCCTGTTAATGTGCTGCATAGTTTTTTTTCTGTCCTGACACTTCATTGTTTGTCCTCCAGTTGTCCAGTTTCCTCAAATGTTTTAGGGACACGCTTCACACCATGCTGAGAAGTCAAGTTTTCACCTAAAAGATGTTTGGGAATCACGTTGTTGCTACACAAATTTTCTGTCTGTCAAACTTTGTTATCTTTGCTGTTTTTTATTACAACTAAAGAAATGGGAACAAATGATGTAAGGGACCCAATTGAGCATTGAGTTAGCAATAATTCAAAATTTCTAAAGCGAAAAAGAATTTCTGTTTTGGAGGTTTTGAAGCTAAATCTGAGCAAAATGCTGCTTTTCTTTTCTGTATTACTTTGCTGCAGTGAGATGGAGCTGTCTGCGGCTCGCTGCTTTTCAGCACATTTAAGTACTCCTGCTGTCCATTAGTGCACTTCTGTCATATTTAAGAGCAGGAGGTGGGAGTCGTGCATTAACTGAAAGCTAACACGGATGGTATAGATGTGCAGAATTTAACCCCTGACCTCTCTTAGCACACCCACGCTGCACAGCGGAGGGAACACAGAGTTATCAAAACAAATGATTCACTGAACAGAGCGGAAACCAGCGCCGTGAGCAGATTCCTAATGACAACTAATATTAGCATAACCTAATATGTTTGTTGATCAAGGGTAAATTTTGGGGGGAGGACATGTTAGGTGCAGAATAAACAAAAGCAGCTGCTGCCAAGGCTCCAGCAGCCTTCAGAGGGAAGAGGAGGATGCCGAGGCAATTCTTAATGCGAGTTCAGCCTGCTGCATGGATATAAGGCAATCTGTCGTCTCCACACGCACTTAACCACTTCAGTTTTATTTCCACAGAGTACTCTGACGTTCTGACTGCATTCATGGGAAAAGGAAATAGTTTGAACAATTGCATTAATATATTTATTTTCCTTTGTTATAAAAAAAATAAAATTCTTTCCTTTACTCTTTTTTTTCTTCCCGCTTCACTAATTGCACAAAACTCCTCTGTGCTTTTAGTTACAAGGCCGCAGCTGCAGACCTGCTGTGCTTGTCTTGTAAATATTAAATGAAGTCTTAAGTAGCAATTGTTGTTCTTTTTCCATCAACAATTCATCTTCTTAAAGTTAGGTGCAGGGTGGCAGGAGAGCATGGGAGAAACCCCTGCTGGAAAGCAGCTTTTAATGCATTTATTTAGGGAAAAATGAGCAAAAATAAAGAGTTGATTTGAACAAGATGATTCAGTTTCATGTTCAGCTTTCAAGCCAGATCCATTGTTCAACCACCACTAGTCCAACTTTTAGTTCAACTTTATTCATTCATGATGCGCAGCCAAGCGTTGCTCAAACCGACAGTACGTCTTTTCCCATTCTGGAGGGGATCCCAAAGTTCCTGATGACAGCAAATCTTTCATGATTAATTCTGAAGAAATATTTTTAAAATGATGCAGAATATGTAGAAGAATTTAATTTCATGCCACAGTGAAAAACATGTAGAGATCTAAAGTGTTCCAAGAAGAGCTGTAGCCTCTAAGTAGATGGCTATGAGTTGACTTCAATAAAACACATCTGGTCACTATGGACAAATGAAGTTACAATTCACACAGACTCACCAAAACAACAGAAGATGGAAAAATCTTTCCCTGTCTGAGTTTCAGCTCCACATTCAGATGGTTGGGTCAGGATTAGGTGGGAATATCATGAGAACATAGATCCACCCTGCCTTGTATCAATGGTTCAAGCTGATGCTGGTGTGAGGAAATTTTCTTTGCACACTTTGGCTCCCTTAGTACCAACATCACATAGTTTCAACAGTAAAGCCTACCTCGTTATATTTACCGACCATGTCCATCCCTGTATGATCACAGTGTGGCATCTTCTGATGGCTAGTCCAGCAGGATAATGCACCATATACACTCTGTGGCCAGAAAAAAAAGTTACCACCTGGATTTCACTAAGCAAATAGGTAGAAGCCTCCTATTAGATAATTACTGCATGGGTGATTATCTTTCAGCTGCATCAAGTTATTTAACCGCAACTGATGCAACGAGTAGTAGAAATAGACATTGCCTGGTAGTGGAAAAGTAATTTGTCTGTTCAAGAACCGTCAGATCATTGGCATCAAGCAGAGGAAATACAAAAACTACTGAAACCAGATTATGAACTATCCAACACATTATTAAAAACTGGAAGGGTTGTGGGGAACCATTGTCTTCCAGATGTGGTCGGAAGAAAATCCTGAATGATGGTGACCGGTGATCACTTAAACCAGTGTTTCTCAATCCAGGTCCTCAGGACCCCCTGCCCTGCATGTTGTAGAACAGGGGTGCCCAAGTCCGGTCCTCAAGATCTACTTTCCTGCAACTTTTAGATACGTTCCTTTCTTCCCTTTTCCAACACACCTGAATCAAATGAATGGCTCATTACCAGGCCTCTGCTGAACTGAATGACGTGTGGATGAGGGGATTCAGCCATTTGTTTCAGGTGTACTGGAGAAGGGATGCTTGGGCAGTCCTGTTTTAGAAGTATTTAGGCTGAAATTAAGTTGATGAGGAAGTTCATCAATTTGAATCAGGTATGTTGGAGTAGGAACATGTCTAAGACATGCAAGGCAGTTGGTCACGAGGATCTGGATAAGGAGCACTGACCTAAACGTTTGAGGAATTAAATCAAACAAAAACAGAAGTAGGACTCAGGGTTATCTTTAGTAGTCAAAAACATTTCCACACACACAACATAAAAGGAAACTCAAGGGATTGTGACTAAACAGCTGTGTAGCCATAAGAAAACCACTAGTTAGTGAGACTAACCAGACAAAAAGGCTTCAATTTGCTGGGGAGCATAAAGATTGGACTCTGGAACAATGGACAGAGGTCATGCAATCTAATGAATCCACATTTACCCTGTCCCAGAGTGATGGGAGCATCAGAGTAAGAAGAGAGGGAGATGAAGTGATGCACCCACTGAATGAGCAGGTTATTCCATCTTCCTTGAAGACACGGATATATTCCGACATGACAATGCCAGGTTTCATGGGGCTCAGAAGAATTTGCACAGTGATCAGACTCTCATCAATACAAGATCTTGGACATAATAAATGTAACACTGGATGTAAATAAATCTTGTGACTTTCCAGGAGCCTTTTGAGACAATGTCACAGGGAATGCTGCCATAATCAAAGTCTTTATAAAGACTTCAGCACACTATAGTGTTTAAAAGTATATTTCAAGAATGTTTCTGGTTAGACTGTTTAATATTATCATAGAATTCAGTTTGAAATCATACACTGAGTTAGGATGAAGGTTTTTTTCAGTATTTAAGTTTTAGATGCAACACCCAGAACCAGAGAACCATTTGTCTCTGTGTGTAACACACACACAGACTCATACATAAGTTGAATGCCATCTCCCATATTTCAGTGAACCTCAGTGGAGCCTCAGAGAATCTAATAAGTCAAACTGCAGTCTGAGCAGGCAGCGCATGAATACCAAATGCAGCCTAATTGATTACCTAATTTATGCAATAACCAGTATATTTTTAATTATAGTTATTTATTGCCCAAATGTTTACGGTCTTGGCTGATTCATGGGCACTGCTTCAGCCACGGGTCAGACTTAGTGGACTCTGACAGCAAAATTATCATAGCTCCACTTTATCATCACTGCTGCTGCAACCTGGAAACTTAAAAAAAAAATACTGCTTGTAAGCTCAAAGAAGAGCAGAGGATCATTTTTGACGATTTGTGGAAAAGCCTAAAATTTTCCATACTTTTGTGTGTTTTATCTCTGCACGTCTTCTGCATTTACCACAAAATATTACATCACCTAATCATGTTTTGGATGAAATTCAGTCTAACTTCCCCCATCACACTGCACTCAGCATGGTCTTTTTTTGTCAGTGACTCTATTGCTGTGGCGATCCAGCTGAGAGGCTGAAGTGTGAATCAACTCTGCAAGCCTTTCTGTCCAGAGATGCTACAATGATTTAGTAAGATCTATAGAAAATGTCTTTTTTCCCTTTCTACTTCCCAGGATTTGTTTCTCTAAAATTACATAAGTTAGCCAAAACATCATTTGAGATGATACATGGACTTTTGGTTGTGGTAATGTTGACGTAGCAGAAATAGTCGACTGTGAAAAAGACAATGTGCCAAATGATCCGATCAGAGTATATCCAGAACAACAGAGGTTCTTGATCAGCTGGAATTAGTTTAGGACCAAATCAAAAGTGAAAGAAGGAAAACCACTGAACCAGCCACAGTCTAATGAGAGGGCATAGCTCACTGATCCAGCTAAACGCTGGCCCATGTTTTCCAGTCCAAAAGAAAAGCAGTGTAACTGGTTAACGCCGGTTCCAGTAGAAGTGAAGTTGCCCCTTCAGAACAGTGTCCATCAGCTTAGGTTGGAACAAACGTACAACCTAATTATATGTTTGTTTCGCCACATTGCCCGGTGCTGCAGACCCCTCTACCCGGAGAATCTTGGCGGCTGGAGCTGGTCCGACATGTCCAGAACAGGGGCCGCATACATCCTGACACTCAGGCGCGTTTAAAAGTCAGATCCCTGTCAAACAAATTTTTTTTTATTTATGATCTGATTTTAGATAATAATATCGACTGTCTATTTTTAACTGAAACTTGGCACCAAGGCACTGATCAGTTATTTTCACCGAGGCTTTACCCCCACATTTTAATTTTTTATTTTCTATCTGTTGTGTTCCGGGTGAAACTAGGAATCCAAGCGCAGACACTACAGGTGGCATACAGAACAGACTTTCTTTTCTGAATCGAGTGGGAGGTGAAGGTGTCCAGGCGGGTTCGGCAGGCCTAAATTCAGCTATTGGCTCAGCAGCTCCACTCAAAACCAAAACCTTAAAAGAATCATCCAAAACACTGTGGAGAAATGAGAAAATTGTGAAGCTGAAAAGAAATTGCTGATGAGCAGAGAGGCAATGGAGAAAAACTAAATTAACAACCCATTTTTAAATTTTACCTGAACAACTCAAAATCTACAATAAACAGATCATAAAATTCCGCTTCTCAAACCTCATCCCAGTTAACAAAAACCCCAAATTTTTAAAACCATTTTAAAAAGTCCTCACATGCCTGCATCAGATGCTGCACGTGAGAACTATGCAGACCACTTCAGAAGTAAATCGAAACAATCAGATCCAGTCTATTTTCCCAACATGATGATTTTTACAGATCTGTCTGAACCTGCTTTTATCTGAGGAAACACTGGAGAGTTTTGTCCTGGTTGATGCAAAGATGCTTGGAGGATTTTTCTCCCACCTCAACCCAACAACCTGCCTTTTAAACCTCACATCACTTTTAAAAACATTTTATGGTTTCTTTGACTATGAACTTTTAAATATTGTAAATTACCGTCTTCAGACAGGTGTTTTTCCATCTGCCTTCAAAATGGTAGTGGTGAGGCCCCTTCTGAAAAAGAGTAATTTTTAGATACCATTGTTTTTATAATTACCGACTTGTTTCCAACCAAATATATATATCTGTTTTTGTTGTTGACATTTGCTTCGGAGTTTATTTCATGAGGACGGTTCACGTTATGTTTTATTGTTGCTGTACTATGCTGACAGGCTTAATAGGAAACCTTTGCCAACTTTATCTACTTCATCCTTATAACGATTAAACAAGTCAGGTGCAAATATATATATGTAAATATTATGGCTGTGGTGTGGACCCCAGCCTGCCCTGAGCTGGGTGGTTCCTCTGGTGGCACCCTCTGTGGTCATGGGTGGGCTGGCTTCTGGTGGAACTGGATCCCCAAGATACTGTTTCCTCACAGCAGCGTCAAGCCAGGTGTTTTCATTTGAGTGATTTTTTATACTTACATTCAGTTAAGAGAGTAAATATGGATGGGAGTTAATGTTTGTACAGAATGGGGTAGGGGCGGGCGGGGGGAGTATACATGCGCTTTGTTTGTATGTGTGAGTGTGTGGGGGATTGTGTGTGAAAAAGTTTACTATGAGGTTGTTTTATTTTCTGTTATAAACTCTGGCGTGAAGGCTTTTAAATGTTGTTTTTAATATGCATAATTAGTTTTTATTATGTAACAATTTGTGTTGCATGAAAAGTGCTCTATAAGTAAAATTTGATTTGATTTGATGCAGCAGTGGAAGAAGAATTCAGCTTTCTGCTTGAACATTATTGCAAGTGATGTTATGCTCAAAGCAGACGGCTCAACTTTGCACTAATCTTTCGAAGCGAAAATATCACGGCTGACCTATGAAGGCCTCACATTCATCATTCGAAAAGTAATGGGACTGTCCAAATGAAGCTTTATGATGCCATACGCCTATCACCAATCTGTCGCACCAGCTTTGAGTTCAGGGCGGGGTTATCAGTTTCTAAGTGCACCGAGCACAGTCCCTTCAAACTTTCTAGGGTTTTGAGAGGAAGAGAGTTTCATTGACTTGACAGGTGTGAGTGAGATTTAGGTAAGATCAGCATAGCATTACATCAAATGATATAATTATACACTTACAATGGCACATAGACATTCCAACATTATTCTAATTTACATACTAACAATCTTATAGGTATGTTCTTTATAGCATATTTTAAACACACATGCATGTATAGGTTAATAGGAAGGCTGACAAATTAATGTGTAGTGAATGTGTAAATATCAGGGAATGTTTGTGTGATAGTCTGTAGTTAGTGAGAGAGTAAGGGAAGTAGACTTTATTACCCAAACTGGCCTTTATTTGTTAATTTATTTATTTGTTTTTTTAATAGAATCCCCATTAGCTTTCACAAAGTGGTCGCTAGTCTTCCTGGGGTCCTAGCAACAACAATAAAAAGGATACATAACTCAATACAATACAAAAATAATAAAACAATAACTGCATAACAACACACATTAATCAACATTTCAATTGCTGTACATATAAATAAACCAACCACCAATAAAAGGTTCAAAGATCCATATAGCACTATCAAAAAAAACAAAATAAAAAAGAAGCCGCATAACAGCATACTCTAATCAAGTCAAGTGATAAGTCACAGTAAATGTAAATCAATAAATCACAGTAGATAAAAATCAACCAACAATAACCCAATTAATTAAAAATATCTGTTTTTAGGCAACTTTTTAAAAGATCATTTATTTTTGCTGTGTATAACATTAAAAGGGAGTTTTTCCAAGCCAACAAAGCGCTATAATGTATCGTCATAATAATAGTATTACTTAATGTTTTTTTCTTTACAAGTATGGAAAAAAATAAAATTTACAAATAAAATATATATATATATATATATATAAAGACAAAATGCATACAATGATACAGTAACGTGAACCAGCCTCCAGGGTGAAGGAAGAAAAAATTATCCTAATTCTGTTTGGACTTCAGACATATTTTATAAGACAATGAGACATATTTCTTGAAGGCAGAAGAACAAATCAAATCAAATCAAATCAAGTTTATTTGTATAGCCCTATATCACAACAAAGTTGTCTCAGAGGACTTTAC
>JBAMHW010000007.1:5314604-5326208 GCA_037177495.1 Rhadinocentrus ornatus | reverse complement strand
TACATCTAGTTATGAGGTTGTGTTCTCATTATTCGCTCCTTCTTGAAGGGTGAGATGAACTGCCTCATAGTAGAGATGAAATTATAAAATTTCCAGCTTTTTATGTTTGTTGCAATACAATATTTTAACTTTCTGAAATTGAGAAACATTTTCTCCATTAACACATAATGTGTTTTCTAAAATGACTAATTTGAAATTCTTACCCAGAATTCTCAAACTCCGGTACTCGAGGGCCACAGTCCTGCAGGTTTTTGGATGTTTCCCTGCTGCAACACCAGAACTTAAATAGTCGGAGTTATTTAGTTTTAATCAGGTGGAGCAGGGAACCTGCAGGACAGTGGCCCTCAGGGACCAGAGTTTAATGTCCCTACTCTTCCAGGAAGATCCAGGAAGTGACTTTAGTCTCAGCTCTCTGTAAAACCTAACTACTGCGCTTTGCTAAATAAATGTAATAAAAGAATGCAAACACGTTGCCTCAGAAGATGTTTTTATTTATCAACTTCAGATGTAACTGGAACGATCTGAGTTTTTTATAACTTAAATGAACTTGATAAATCTCGGTTTGCTTTATGTACGAGAGGATTTGGAAGGAACTTCCACGCAGCCAGCAGGTCTGGCTTGACGTTGTGAAGTCATCCAACCCAGATTTGGAGGTGGTCTCTCCTCATGTCTTTGGGGGAAGCTGGGTTGGGTCAGAAAACATAGCAGAGAAACAAAGGAAGGCTGAAGTGGGAGAAAGAGAGGAAGAGTCAGAGAAGAGGAAGGATGCATTACATGTCATGCAATTACTCAATTAGAAGAAATAATAAATAATAATTCTGCTTGTTGCTCGTTGATGTTTGTTCCTTCTAAGGCGATGTGGAACAACGATGTTGAACAGTAATCATATTTTCATTATCAGCAAGTTGTTTCAGCCTCTCAGTTTTCCTCCTGTATGTCCCCTTGTGCATTCTGTCGGTATCTCACCTCTTATTTTCCTCATCAACATTCAAAAAAGCATCAGAATAATTCACATTAAATAATTGATTTTATTTTTGCTTTTCTGTCTGCTAGACTGCTAACATAAATAATGGATGTTTCCATCATCAGGGACTCTAAGGTTCTAGAGGCTGAGTGATGGCAGATAATGATAAACAAAACACACACACTCCTATATCTAACAGAGTGGCGCTGTATTTATGTATTAGGGGGACATGGACTAATGAGAAATGATTTCTTGACCAGAGCAAGAAAATATACAAACTGGCATTTATAGCTGCTGTTGGTCAGTTTAGATTTTGTTGAAGTTACTATTTCATTTGTCTTTTTAATTACCTTACACACCAGTTTACAGTAAAATGTTCCACATGCACTCAGCGGCCACTTGATCAGGTTCACCTGTTTAACTGCTTGCTAACAGAAATATCTAATCAACCAATCACATGGCAGTAGCTCAAGCATCATGTTGACATGATCAAGATGACCATTTTAACTACTAAAAGCATTTTTACACTGCTAATTCACACACGCACTTATGCAGCACTTCATAGGAATTATCTAAAGTATAAGATGTTTTATACCATCGCACAAATTCTCACACCGATGATAAAATATCCAGTGAGCGGCAGCTTTCTGCCTTGTTGATGTCAGAGGTCAGAGGAGAATGGGCAGATGGGTTGGAGATGAAAGGCAACACGAAGTCAAATCAGCACTGGTTCCAACCAAGATATGCAGAACAGCATCTCTGAACACAAAACACGTCCAACCTTGAAGCAGATGGGCTACAGCAGCAGAAGACCACACTCCTGGTGTCACTCCTGCAGATAAGAACAGGAAACTGAGGCTACAATTCACACCAGCTACGACCAGGTGCTCCTCGCAACATTTCTGGCAGAGGAGTTGAAAGAATTGTCAGCAGAGTTGTCCAAGAGCCAAGAGCCACTTGTGGAGAGCTTTAGAAAAAACCTGGAATTAATTATGAGCTCACCACACAAGACTGCATTGCTGAAGAAAATACATGTTGAAGCTCGTTTAACATTTGCTGCACAACATTTAAACAAGCCTGGGAAATACTGGGAGATTACAGTCTGGTCAGATGAGATAAAAAATTTTACTCTGTGGATGCCATAATACACACCATGTTTGGAGGTCAAGCAGCACCGCACATCACCGCCAAAACACCTTACCAACAGTGAAGTTTAGAGGTGGAAACATCATGGTGTGGGGCTTTTCATGTCAATATAAAAAGCACCTTTAGACATATATTAACTGAGTAAAATGGTAAAATGTTCTTTATTACTTATTTTGTCTTTTACACACACACATTTGCAGCTCTGTGTATACATATATACATAGAGAGTTAGTGTGTAGTTTTTGTGACAGATTGACGTACAGACATGGTTGAATTTTCCTCACAGCACTTGACGGATGCTTCATTCTATTAGATCAAACCTAAATTACTTTCCAACTCAATAATTATATTAGCATTGTCATTAACTTGATATGTTGGCATACGAGCCACATCCAGGCATTCTGTGTTTCTTTGTCTCATCTCTGAACACAAACCTTTTGTCATGCAAATTCCAGTTTTACTTTGTCAGTGATAAGAGAGAACTCTATCTGACATGAAGTTGTTGTTTGATAGCTGGATTTGAAAAGAAAATCCTTGTGTGGACAGAGACGCCCTGGTGACTGATGTCTCATTACAGATAACAATAGATTGTTATTACTTAACATGCAGCATTTAGTGCCTGACAGTCAACCACAGAGTCTCCTCCTCAGTGACGCGCTGGAGAAGCATCAGTAGGAAACAAAGTACTGATGTGGCAGGCCTGAATGCCAGCAGGTCAGAGGTCAGCGCTACAATGGACGAGCAATTACTGACGAATGAGTCCCAGCGTGGCGTCCTTCAGCTCAGACTCGATGCCGCAGCCTTGATGAGCTGTTTTCAGCTGACCCCACAGACATGCTCAACCTTCACGTTTTCTTTTCACCTCTGTTATTATCTGTCAGAATCAGCTGTTAGCGAGCATTTGGGCTTTTATCATGAGTGCATGATCACATTCATCTGATGGAGTCCAGCTAATTGGATCCTGCTGCATGTCTTGTACTCTTCACAACAAGAAACACTCGACTTCAGTCGCAAAATCATTAATTTTTTTTTTACACAAACTCAGGCTTATTTAAAAGAAAGATAAAAAAACAACAAAAAAAAACAAAAAAAACAGGGCATCTGAGGAAGCATAGAAACTTTCTAAATTGGTGTATTCCATGGATATTCACATTTATTTTTCCAGAAACATGGAACAGATATATAAATTTGCTTAAATGTAGCCAAAGTTACTGAAATTTGTCTTTGTCATTCATGTAGAAACAGACTTCACACTGTGCAGGTTGTTTACGCCTGGAGTTGTCCCACATTTACCAGATCAAATATGAAAACAAACTGTGTTAAACCGTGAAATAACATACATTAACTACCTGTTGCACAGCAGAGGAACCGTCTCCTGCTCTGGCTTTATCCTTTTTAATAGAAAACTGAACCACAGCATCGATGCATCAGTGTTTAATATCACATCGACATGCGGGAAGTCTGATAGGGCCAATAAAACACAGACTTTGGTTTGTTCAAAGCAGCAGTCAAATTCATTCTGAAATTAAACTTTTTGACAGCGATATACTGTTTCTCATAACTGCAAGCAATCAGTTATGGCCCATGTAGTCTACTTATGTATTTAAATACCAGAACAATTGCCAAAAAAAGGCTTAATAATGAATATAATTACAAATTTTGCCTGATACCATACCAGGTTTCTATAAAACAATACGATTTTTTTTATATATATATGATAAGAGCTCCCAAAAATAAATAAACATTGTTTATTTTTTTTATTAAAAACTAAGCAGGATATTGTTTTGCTGGCTACTGTCAGTGTGAGCGTGATCTTTAACATTTTGTGGAAGGATGCTGTCAGATGTGTGTGTCACGGAGGGCAGGTATGAGAAAGGAAATACTTTAATAAACAAAAGCTGAATCGTAAAATCAACAAAACAGGAATAATAATGCGTTATGTAAAAGATAATATGCTCAATACATAGTGAATAGTTAACTTTGTGTAACCCTGCAATTGTTTGAGATAATTTAAGTTAAGAAAATGCAGCATGCAACAAAATCAAAGGTAAATGGCAGAAAGAAATTTAACATACTGTTAAAAATGGTGTTTCTTTTGGTTGGTCTTTGAATGAGCCATTTATATTTACTCGCTTTGGGTCCACATACATGGCAGCTGCCATATTTGTTTATTTCTTTTTCTACATTGTCTCTGAATGGACAAACAACTCTGTGTTTGAAGTGAGAATCCTCTGGGCTGTAAAACTGCAGTAGCAGCTGTGTTTGATAGGTCCATGTTTGGGATAAGTAATATACATAGCTTATACTAACTCACTATTTATCCATTGGATGTAATTTTATTCCCCATTTTAAACACATGTAGAATGATGATCTTGAATCTTGAAGAGAAGACGGTACACATATATACAGGTTTGAATTCATTTGAGCATTTATCAATATCAAACCATTATTTTCTTCAATTTTCTTTAGACCACATCAATCAAGTCTGATAAATCTTTACTGGAATAAAATAAAGCTGTATGGTATGCAAATAGAATAAACTTTTTGGGGATTTGGACAATTTGAACATTGACTATATCATTCATGTACAAACTGCTCCGGGTCACTTTTTTAGGTTCTACTGTAGCACAGTTGCTCATCGGACATTACTTTACTTTAGATGAACTGAGCTGCTATCTTCTGGTTTTCAAGTAATGTGGTTTTCCTTTAGAAGGAGATAACCACTTAAAGTTTCTACCATGTTCCAGGTGGATTTACTCTGACACAGTCACAGATATCTTAATTTGAACACCTCTGTAGTAATGTCACATGTCTCAGCTTTCTTTTGAGAACAAGATTATAAATACAACCCAATTAAGTTGTGAAGTTGTACTTTATTTTGGGGTCATTTCAGACCCAACACAGGAATAAATAGATTTAGTCAAGAGGAGATTAAGCTTTATAAATAAATATAATGATCAATGGTATCTAAAGCTTTGAAGTCCACAAAAATACTCATAAGATCATCAATTACAATTGATATTTCTTTGGTTAGTTTTTAAAGTGTCATTAAAGTGTAGTTATTCCTACTAAATCTATTTTGGCTACTTAAATATATTTAGACTACTGTTTTTGCCAAAACTGCTCTATGCTGCTTGTGTAAACTGTAAAACTGATGTCTGTTAAGGTGACAAACTATCCTAACCAAGGAGATTTCTTTGCTAAAGCTTGTAAAATCAATTTTTCTGTTAAACAAAAGTTTGTGTCTAAGTGTACCCATAGCTACCAGTAAAAATAATGTATTAATATTAAGAAGTAAAAAGTGGTAGCCTGGGGGTTTTAGAGGTTGGCTTACGTTTTAAAGTTCCTGGTGTGCCAAAATGGGTTAACCATTCTGGGTCTCTGAGTAAGGCCCTTAACTATAAATGTTCTATTGTGTTGTAATGCTCCATTTTTTTTCCTCCCGATTCCGATACCTGGGGTTTAGATATCTGCCCATACCGAGTACCGATACAATATTATTAAATTGTATTTTTTATAAATTGTGATGTGTGATATTGTTACTGTGATTCAATGGCCTTGCATAGGTCAAAATATAAACAATGAAATTTCTATGTCAGATTAATCACAGCTTACAAATTATGTAATCATGATTAGTCACCTCTTGTGACTATGTCTGAAATATGCCTGTTTTTACTGTATTGTATCGACTGAAAGATCCAATGCTTACAAATATAAAACATTAACTAATCTTTACTTGGCTGGTTCTTCACTTTTCTGCATTACATTGTCACTTTAGTTCCAATAACACATGCAATATTTCATAAAGTCTCTAGACCTTAAAAACAAGGACTCATTTGTACCCCCTTTTTTCTGGCCAGTGCCCCTGCCTGGCCCCCCATCAAAAGTTTTCTAGTTTCTTCATCCCAGACGAACGATAAACAAGAGCAACTAGAAAGATAGTGCTAACAACGGAAAAGCCGATCAGCTGAACACCGACAGCCAATCACAGAACAACAGCAGAGGGAGGAGAAATAGACGCGGAGGAGGAGAAGGCATATTAGCTATGTTCTTTGTTATGTTCTATGCTATTTTGCTGTGGCTTTCTGGCTTTCTTCTGCAAATTCCTCACGGTTTTTAAAAGCATATATCAGCATTTGTTATTTGTGTGGTTAATTGCACTTTTTCTCTAAGGCGACAAACTCCTCGCGCTCTTTCACATGATGACAACCCAAAGGTTTTACAAAGTCGCTGGTGGTAAATTTGGCAGCATTCATGTCGCCTCTAGAAACTTCAGCCCTGCATTTTAGACATGTCGCTGTTTTGAAAGCGGGATTTTTTTAAAAAGCAATGATGTCAAATAACTAACATACCACTCATGCTAAATGTTAGCACAACAGTGACTCATGTGTAGCTGCTTCTCCGCCTACAGACTCACAACAATGGTTACGCAAGATTGCGCAACTTCCGGTGTCTGTGTGTGGTGGTGTTGGGCAGGGAACTAAGAATTATGATTCAGTTTCCGTGGTTTCAGATGGTGTTTAGACAGAAATACTTGATACCAATCCCCTTATTTTTGGCAGGATCGGCAAGCATTTCCGATGCTCTGCCCTTAATCCCTTCCAACTGCAACAAAAATTTGTCAATTGGGATTAATAAAGTAAAAAAATGATACACAGATTAAACAGTGGGATGTGTATCTGTTTGTACATATAAGTGTGATTCATTCACATTTCACTCATGCATGCAGAAATCTGAATTTGGCAGTACATGCACAACCCACATCACATGCATATAAACATGAAACCGGAAACACCCACCTTGTATATTTTCTTGATTATCCACACACACACACACAAACCCACACAGAGGAAGTGTGTCAGTGTGTCTTTAATGTGTCTGCATATGAGCACTTCACTGTCCACTTTGAAAAAAGGAACAAATCAGAGAATTATGAAGGCCTGGGAAAGACTGCAGGCATGTGTGTGTGTGTAATCGGGGGGTGGGGGTCATAAGATATTTGGGGCCATGATTGTTGATCTTATTAATGAAAGAGAAGAGGAGAAGGAATAACACCATCAGAGTTTAGAGTCAGACATATGATTACTGGGGAAGGTGTTTGAAATTTGATGGTGGGGTTGTGGTCATTTTTTGTTGATTAAAATAATAAATGTGATGATAAATCAGCAGCTGCATCATAAATAAGAAAACAAAACTTTGTCTGAGGGGAATGTTCAGGATCCTGGAGGTGTGCAACCAGCCAGACGAGTGTGTAATCCATTGTCAACATGCAAGATGGTTTCACAAGAGCTCCTCAGAACGAGCCCAAATACACAGACAAGAGGTTTCAACAAGCAGATGGCTCTGATTGGAAATCTCGTTTGAAATGAAAATACATTTTACTGTGCAGCGATGCGGACAGTCTCCATCTCTGTCTCTGCCTTTTATAATCCCTGAGTGCAGACGGTGATGCTTACAAATCAGTCAATTTATCAGCAAAGTCTGCTTCTTCTCGTATGTTAAACAAAGGAAAATTATATGTGTGCATTTAGATGGAAAAACTTTAACTCTGAATACTCATCAGCAAACAAAAGAACAATAAAGTATTTGTCACAAAATCGTCAAGTTTTCAAGTAGAATCACAAAATAAACTGTATTTTCAACATGCACCACAAACGAGTTTGCCTTACTGCCGGCAATGCGCAAGCTCTCTGACGTCACAGGGTCCAAAAAAGGGTCTAGTACCACATAGTTCTGAACAATCTCCCACATGACACGGCAAAGAAAGTGGTCTGAAGCCTTTTCCAAGTCATCAAAACAAACAAAGGACTAGTTGGATAAACTCTCTCACTCCACCAGCATCACATCCAGACATAATTTTATTTAAATTACAAGTTTTAATGCAACACCAAGAGCAATCCTTTTCCAAGCCAACTTAAAGGGGCAGTGTGTAGCTTTTTTGCTTTTTTGTTATCAAAAATCAAGTCTTGATTTTATAAATACGTATTTTACTAAAGTGTAATCACAGTTGGTACTAAATACATGGAGGGCACGCTTGTAACTTATTGGCATAAAAAAATAATAATTATGAACCGTTCTGTTTCTTATCACCTGACGGGACACTCGAACTTCACATTTATGAATCTCCGCGGCCTCTGTAGTTGTAATAGCGCTCCTAAACGGTGAGGCTGCAGTAGAGCGCTACTCGGTTGCTTGTAATATATTAGCGCACCACTAGATGGAGTAATTCTTACACTCTGCGGCTTTACACAAAAAATCTTCACAGCTTCTTATTCTGTCATGCATGAACAACAATGCCACTTAAATGGTAGAATATGTTTCTTGTTTCTCCTATAGTTGATTGGATTACAGGTGAATTTGATTGTTTAGAGGCAATTCAAGTTTGGTTGGCTCTGAACTTTTTTCACGTTAATAAGAGGAAAGCGGAGGTAATGGTGGTCCATGTAAATCCACCTTTGTTAATTAGAGGCCGCTGACAGAACATTAAACTGGCCATGACCAATCTGGATTTTAAACTGCGCAGTAACTTTAATTTGAACAGCCAAATCGGGGCTGTTAAGTCTTGTTTTTATCATTTAAGGGGCTTGGCAAAGGTTAAATCTTTTCTCTAGAGGGAGCACTTAAAGACCGTGATACATGCTTTTATTTCATCCTGCTTGGATTTCTGTAATGGACTTTATGTTGGAGTCAGTCTTTTTTGTCACGTCTGCAGCTGGTTAAGAGCATTACTGCACGACTTTTAACGGGTGCCTATAAAAGAGAACATATCACTCCTGTCCTTACTTCATTCCATTGGCTGCCTGTGCATTTTAGGGTTCATTTTAAAATGATGCTTGTCTTTAAATAATTTCATGGTTTTACCTCTCTTTTTTACGCCTGGTGACCTTTTTGATTCCTAATGTCAGAAGACCAGCTCATCCTGTAGGTACCGAGGTTCAGGTAGAAACTCAGAGGAGACAGGGCCATCTACATTGTTGCTCCACAACGTCTATCATTGCACGTTCACTGTCCATTTTTAAAAATTTCTATTTTTCTTCGGCTTTCAATTTAAGAAAGATTTTGATTATTTGATGTATTTTTGTTTGCTTGTTTTTTTTTTAATTTGTTTTAGTGTGTAGGCTTTTTATTGTTATGCCTGATGTTTTTATTTGTTTATATTTTTCTATTTGTTTTTGTTTTCTATTTTGTTTTTACATCTGTACAGCATTTTGTTCAGCTTTGGTTGTTTAAAGTGCTTTATAAATAAATTTGGTATGGTTAAAATCTGCACCGACACACTGCATGTATGAAGTATGTCTGTCTTGTTTCCAATAAAGAAAAAAAAAAGAACAAAAAACAATTTTGATATGATTGTTCATATTAAACAATATTTTACAAGTTATATTTAGGCCTGAAGCATCACGTGACAGCTGTTTTACTTTGAGGTACTGCATCACATGCCAACAACTGGTTATCAGCACAATGCTCATTTAGGATGTATGTGATGGCTGATTCGGCAAAGAAACCCCAGAGGACATAATTAGACAGAGATGGAAAAAGAAAAAGAGAAAGTAAGAGAACAAGAGATAAGCCAAATAAACAATGGGCTGACTTTTACTGGCTGGAGAGAGCTCAGAGAAGAGAATGGATGTAAGACGGATTATTCCCGGTTAAGGGATACCCCAATGAATTTAGTAGTCTTTAAAAGATGGTGGTGGTTCCTGTGTCCTGCTCCATATCTGTTCATGTCCATGTATTGTGTAGCAACATTAGTAATTAAAGACAATTTTATTTTATAAAATTAAGACTTTCCAAACATCCAAAACAAGTCATTACTTTTATTTATGTGATATTACATCTGCCTCATCATTTCTTTGTAACATAAAGTGACCGTCAACCTAGTTTATAATAGATGAGTGTGCTAAAGGTCTCCTTGATGGGTTAAAAATTCTCTATCTTTATTTAATTTATTTATCATTAGTATTATTTATATTGTTATTGTAATAATCTACTTTTTTCCTATATCAATAATTTAAGTTGTTAAACTCATCTTGGCTTTAGGGTTCCGGGTAAATTGAAGCAAGTGAACCAAACACTTTACCATAAGAGGTAGAGAAAAGTTGCTTGTTAACCTTTTGATTAAAAGTAGCTGATTTAGTCATTTTATTCAGTTGAGTAAGGTTCTTCTCTGTTAGCTTCTGCCATGTCGCGGCAAATTACAGCTTGTGGGGTGATGAAAGCAGTAGCTATTGCATTGTTCTACTCTCCAAGATTGTGCTTGATAAGTAAGATTCTGCATTACATGTTGAGCTAACTTTAACCTGTGGTAATGTTTTAGCTTCACTCAGCAGGACATGCCAGCAATTACTCCTACAAAGAAGCTACGCCAGGGGTATCCAGTTCCTGTTCTGAAGGGCCGCAATCCTGAAGGTTTTAGATGTCTTCCTGAGCCAACACACCTGATTGAAATTAAATGGCTCTCCTCAACAGCTTGTTATCAAGTTCTGCCCAAACATGTTGACCCATCGAACTGATTCAGGTGCTGCAGCAGGAAACATCCCAAACCTGCAGGACAGCAGCCCTTGAGGACCGACGTTGGAGACCCCCGGTCTAGGCCATGATAGTGACACAAACCTGTCGTGGTTCATTTACATCAAACACACATAGCACGGCGTTATAAAAACACTATAATGTGTACTTACAAGAGCAGAAACAATGCAGGATTTGTCATGAAAGGTCTTAATCTCAACTGCTGTTACCCATCCACATAACTAGATGTTCGAGACATCCAAGATTTTCCATGTTTTCATCTGCTCGACTGTGTAAAAGCCGGACTGAAGCAGCAAATAGTTTCAGGTATTAGGAAACTGAACTGGTGAGAATTTCTACAAATTTAAAGCTTAAATCTTCTTTTGATCTATCATATTACATAGCTCAACCTTTTTAAGGTCTGTAAACTAATAATATCTGACATCTGTACAAAAGCAGACATTTTGGTTTGATTAGCAACCACTTATTTTACCAGTATGTGATCCTGCAGAGGTCATGTGATTAAATAAAAGCAATGTGACTAACACGTTGATGATAATGAGCAACAATACAGTTTTATTTAAAGAATAAATAAATCACATTCCGCCAACAAGGCTGGTTCACTTCTTTGAAATATACAAGCCACACAAGACTCCTGCCAGTTGGGAAGCAGAGGAGTATTACAACTTTAACCTAAAACATCAAATATTAAGAACTTATTAAGAAGCTAAATTCAGAGTGACCCCTCTCTTTGTAGCCTAACAACAGCACCATTTCTGAACTCTGCCTGTTAGGTGCTCCATAGCCATCAAGCACCTTTCAAGTGTCAGAATTAATTTTGCTTTCAGTACCTTAGCTCTATTAATGTATTTTATTGTTTCTTTTTGAGTTTCTCACTTTTAATTGCCATAAGTCAAGTCAAGTTTATTTGTATAGCCCTATATCACAACAAAGTTGTCTCAGAGGACTTTACAGAGAGAGGTGTA